>JBBPBX010012335.1:6046-35028 GCA_038048925.1 Garcialebias charrua | reverse complement strand
CACACACACACACACACACACACACACACACACACACACACACACACACACACACAAGAAAGCTTGGGGAAAAGGAGCACATCAAATATCATATTAGTTGGTGTAGCAACATATCGTAGGTACTGTAAGTCTGTAAATTGTTGTGTGTTGGTGTGTGACATGACCTGACGAACATGGCAGCTCAAAGTGTTACTGTGTTTGAACATGGCTTCATAAACATAGTGGGAATTTAAGAACATGGACAAGCGATCATGTGGTAATGTTTGCCGCACAGTGAGAGCCAGGGGCGGAGTGGGACAACTTTTCAGCCCGGGAGTTTAATGGCCAAGAGTGGCCCATTTTTTAACATTTTAAAAATATTAGGCAAAAATGTAGCATATACAATATATGCAATACAATCAACAACTTTACTTTAGTTATAATTTTTTTTGTTACATTTTGTTAAAATTCAGAAAATCAGGTGGGGGAAAAAAAACTAAATTTGTTGACTTAAAAAACAGAAAAAGACAAGTCAATTCTTTGTTGCTCTTTCCATATCAGACTCAAAGATTACTGAAAAACTCAAAACGTAATTTTGTTGGCTTGAACGTTGGCCAGCTGTCATGAGAAGTTTGCACTAAATACAGTGACAAAAAGATAAACCATAAAACTATTTTACATTTAAAATATTAAATTTGAGGCCAGATAAAATGTCAATGAGACCAGATTTGGCCCATGGGCCTCGAGTTTGACATGTGATCTACAGCATCAGTAAGCACCTAAGAAGTGCACTAGTTTCTGCCACCATATTTGTTACTTTGTCATTGTCAATGGACATAAGAAGTTCTTTCTCTGTGGACATCAGCATAAATGCCTCCAAATGCTCCTATATGCTTCATAGTCTATTCTTGATGAACTTGAGAGAGAAGCTTCTTTCACATGCAACCTGAGACAATGAAAGGGTCAACAAATATTTGTATGTCAGCCCATGGGTAGGCATCTGTGAAAAGGTTATACTGTGTCAATATAAGGTAAACACAGATAACACAGTTTCTGCAAGAAGAACAAGCCCTGCTTTCAAGTTCAATCTCTGGTTCAACTGAGCCCTCCTGGCCACCCTGTTCCATCTCAGTACCATCCTGACAGTGGATTCTTCCAGAGGGGACTTTTTGAGCCTATCCCACTGGGATGCTAGACTGGACAGCTCTGTGTGTAAAGTACTCACTGTGGCTCTCTCATCAAATCTAAGCAGATTTTTGCTTATTTCTTGAAGTGCTGAGCTCTTGAGTCCTTTAAGCCTTATCTCTGAAAAGTTTTTAGGGTCAAGACAAGCAAAATCAGAGACAAGTTTGGCATTGGTTGCAATATGTATGCATATGCATGAGTTTATTTTTATTTGTCTATTAAATGTGTTGCTTTAACATTTTTCTGTCTCCTGTTTTCACTTCACCTCATGCATTTCTGCCTCATTACGTAAATAAGGACTTGTGTGGAAAATAAAAAAATAATTAAATTTAATTACATAACACAAGTCATCTAAGAGTAAAAGTAAAAACAAAAAAATAGGCCTACCGGTATTTTAAGCACAGTAAAATGTAAAATTATGAATTAAAATATATAATTTGTTGGAACTAAGCTGGAAAAAACCCATGATGGTCAATTAATTTTTAAAACATGAGATAAAGTTCTCTTTTAATTTAAATTGTCCTTTGACTTGTATTTATTTATTGGTCAATTTATATATTTCTGCTTTTATTTCTAATTAGGCTATGTCAGTTTAGGTCCCACTTGACTTTCGTGCATGTTTAGTGACATGACTATGTCAGTGCAGCATGTTTAGTGACGTTGCTAGTTTTTAATTTATATCATTACCTGTTGCTTCTTCTGTCTGTCTCTTTAAAAAAATGTCTGTAAGCTTTGCACATTTGGCAGCTTCCTCCTGTAACGCCTTTCTTTTCTTCAACCTGACTTTTTCAGCTCCACCTGGCCTCTTCCTATCCATTTTTATTGCTAATTAGCGGTTTGGACTCTGCGCTGCTCCATCACCTGATGTTTTGGAAAATAACCGTGCTTCGCTCCTGGGTTGGACTCAACCAACGGTGAACTTTCAGGGGTGTTTTTTTAATCAAATGGTAGCTCCCAAACTGCCGGCCAGTGCAGCGCAGTCTCTTAAAGGGATCAGCACTGCAGCCTCTTAAAGGGAGGGACAAGTCGATTTTGAGCAGATTTATTCAACCGTCATCATTTTCCCCGTGCGCCTATCGGCCCATTCATGAAGCGGCCCATCGGGATTTCTCCCGAACTTCCCGATGGCCACTCCGCCCTTGGTGAGAGCTTTAAAATAGGTAATAATCAGTAATTTGCTAAACTTTTAAACTACAGTAGTTTCTACAAAAGCAATGACAAAAATGGATATACAGGTAGTCCTCGACTTACCACGGCCTCGACTTACAACGTTTCGGGGTTACGACACGTATCTCAATAAATAAAAAAATACAGTACATATATATATTTTGAATTTTTTTATTTTGAAGCTGATTTACTCAGTTTCCCGCCAGTTTCTGTCAGTTTCCGGTTTCCCGTTTTGCTAGCTGTGGAGGCTACAGCTGCCTGTACTCTCTAAAAAAGCTAAGTCTGGTCCTCTGGACATTCAAAAAACAAAACAAAACTTGTTGGAGCAAGCTGGACAGGCAGAAACAGGCAGCAGCTGTGGAAAATTAGCTGTTTTATGGACGGCTATTTTACAACGTAAAGGAATGGAGAATCCGGAGGAGGGAGGGAGGAACAAGGAAATGGCTTCACCAGCAGTCCAGAGTAGGAAATTAACTATTTTTTCCCTTCATTATGGCTCTGAAATGTATGTGTTTTTTGATAATTATGTAGGGTACTGTGTTAGGATAGGCTAAGTGCTTGGTAAAATACAGTACTGTACATATAAGGTGCAGTTTGGACGTATGTTTCGAGTTACGTCAAAATTCAAGTTACAACGGATAGTAAGAACGGATCTCCGTAGTAACTCGGGGACTACCTGTATTTGAAACAGGCTGCTGGTAAGAAAGTGCCTAAGCAAAGAATTTTAGTACCAATACAATGCTGTTTCATCCACTGAGTTTAGGAACTTATTTTTGCCTAAATGATTGATAGGTTTGAGTGAGATTTCGATACAAACAAACCAAAAGAAATATTTTAAAAGTGAAGTACTGAATTAAAAATGAATGAAAGAGCAGGACTGCATGTTGCCCACTGCCTTTCACATCAGCATTGTAGGCAAGAAAGAAACAAAGTGATTTGCATTGTTGCCCCACAGCAAGGAGGTCCTGGGTTCAAAACCCAGTTTGGACATCAGGCCTTTCTTTAGCCGTTTTCGCACTGCACAGCCCTCCCCGGCCCAGCTCGTCCCGGGTTGTCCCTGAGCCCAGCATGGCCCGCCCCCGCTCATTTCGCATTGTGCGGTGAGCCGCCTTGAAGTGGGTGGGGAGTTCTCTTGAAGTGGGTGGGGAGTTCTCTTGAAGTGGGTGGGGAGCTCTTGTAAGTGTGCGTGCTTGGTGTGTGTTAAGAGAGGTGGAAAGAGAAGGGATGGAGACGCCGCTAATGTTGAACCAGTTAACACCATAGACTTAAAGCTGCACTGACATCATGTTTTAACTATGCATCATTTTGCACTACATATACAGTATATAAATTTTATCATTGAACTATGTTCGTTTTTTGCAAAATAAAATATAAATACATTAAAATTCCATTACAAGTTATGGTAATTTTGTCGCTGGGACACGCCCACAGAAATCCGAGAACTTCCGCGATAAGTCACGTGACGTGACTTATTCATCTCCTTACGTCACGTGCTGCTCGTTGCGTACCTTGTAAACAACATGGCGGCCGATACAGAACCGGACGAATTTAGCAATCTGAGTGAAGAATTGAGCGATTTTTAGTCAGTTTGGGAAGCCAAAGTTATTTCAGGGGGTTAAACAATAAACAGCAGGTTCTAATTTATGTCTGCAGCTGTATTTAATGAAGCCTTACCAACGAGTAAGCAGGTGGCAAGCCGCGACTTTACTTGACTTGCGAGGACCGAGGAGACGTGAAGGAACCAGTTCACGTCGTCCACAGAGCACTGATTGGTACTGCTTTAATTAATCTATCTATCTAATAATTATTCAACATTACTTATAGTTTAAAAAAGATGAGTCCCTTTGAAGCATCTGTTTTATTTTTTATGTTTATTCTAACGTTATGTGCAAGTTTCACTGCACTGAATCTTTACATCAAAAACGAAATTTCACTCAAATTCTGTCTAAATAACATCACTACATTTTCATTTCTGGATCATCATGGTGTGCAGTGGTTTCAGCTGTAATAATCAAAATAAAACAATATTTGATATTCACCCTATTATAAGTGTAATCATAAATATTTGCTAATTTAAGCTTGTTCGACCTTTTCAGCCACAGTTTTTTTTTTGCATATTTAGATAATGTTATCAAGTTTTTTGTGAAAATTTCTGCTACTTTGAGCAGCCACCCTGCTTGTGAGTGCTTGTCTTTGAAGTTGTCATCCTTCTTTGTGGTTCCTGCAGGGAACGGTGCTGAGCTATGATGACCAGTCTGAAGAGTGGACCGCTACGCTTGCAGCCAGCCAGAGCACGCTGGTGTAGAGATGGGAAAACGCTGCAGCTGAGCAGGTGACATTATGTCAGACAACATCCATCCATCCATCCATCCATCATGGTTACATCCATCCACCCACCCATGCATCCATCCATCCACCCATCCATGCATACATCCATGCATCCACACCCACCCATCCTATCCATCCACCCATCCATGCATACATGTTTTTTCTATTTTAAATTTATTAATAAAAACATAAATTCAGAAATATATGACTCTGTCCAAAATCAACTAAAACATTTTTATTTTTCCAGGTGTATCTGTACAAATTGCCAATGACCAGAGGTGATTGAAGGACTTCGTCGAAAGGTGAAGATTTCAGATGCGTTACCCAGTGGTATACAGCTTTCAGACATGCTGTCTGGATGTTGTTCTAAGAATAGCAAACAACAATTAAAAAAACGTATGATTGTATTATGACGTCATGTTGACTGTATTAGTAAAAGTAGTTTGTGATAATAAATTTGCTAATACATTTGATTTCATTTCATTATATATACAGCCCCTCCCTGGGCTGCCACCTTACCGTGGTGGAGGGGTTTGAGTGTCCCAATGATCCTAGGAGCTATGCTGTCAGGGGCTTTATGCCCCTAGTAGGGTCACCCAAGGCAGACAGGTCCTAGGTGAGGGACGAGACAAAGCGCAGCCCACAAGACCCCTTATGATGATTAATATAAATGGAAACAATGTTCCCTCGCCCGGACGCGGGTCACCGGGGCCCCACTCTGGAGCCAGGCCCGGAGGAGGGGCACGTTGGCGAGCGCCTGGTGGCCGGGCTTTCACCCATGGAGCTCGGCCGGGCACAGCCCGAAGAGGAGACGTGGGTCCCCCTTCCCATAGGCTCACCACCTGTGGGAGGGGCCAAAGGGGTCGGGTGCATTGTGGAATGGGTGGTGGCCGAGGGCGGGGACCCTGGCGGTCTGATCCTCGGCTACAGAAGCTGGCCATTGGGACATGGAATGTCACCTCTCTGGTGGGGAAGGAGCCTGAGCTAGTGTGTGAGGTTGAGAGGTTCCGGCTAGAAATAGTCGGACTCACCTCAACGCATGGCTCTGGCTCTGGAACCAGTTTCCTTGAGAGGGGTTGGACACTCTTCCACTCTGGAGTTGCCCCTGGTGAGAGGCGCCGAGCAGGAGTGGGCATACTTGTTGCCCCCCATCTTGGTGCCTGTACGTTGGGGTTCACCCCGGTGAACGAGAGGGTAGCCTCCCTTCGCTTACGTGTGGGGGGACGGGCTCTGACTGTTGTTTGTGCCTATGCGCCGAACGGCAGCGCAGATTACCCACCCTTTTTGGAGTCCTTGGAGGGGGTATTGGAGGGTGCGCCTCCTGGGGACTCCCTTGTTCTGCTGGGGGACTTCAACGCTCACGTGGGCAATGACAGTGAGACCTGGAGGGGTGTGGTTGGGAGGAACGGCCCCCCTGATCTGAACCCGAGTGGTGTTCTGTTGTTGGACTTCTGTGCTCGTCATGGATTGTCCATAACGAACACCATGTTCAGGCATAAGGGTGTCCATATGTGCTCTTGGCACCAGGACACCCTAGGTCGTAGTTCAATGATCGACTTTGTTGTCGTCTCATCTGATCTGCGGCCGCATGTCCTGGACACTCGGGTGAAGAGAGGGGCGGAGCTGTCAACTGACCACTACCTGGTGGTGAGTTGGCTCCGATGGTGGGGGAGGATGCCGGTCAGACCTGGCAGACCCAAACGTATTGTGAGGGTCTGCTGGGAACGTCTGGCAGAGTCTCCCGTAAGACGGAGCTTTAACTCCCACCTCCGGGAGAGCTTTGAACACGTTCCGAGGGAGGCGGGGGACATTGAGCCCGAGTGGGCCATGTTTCGCGCCTCTATTGTCGAGGTAGCTTATCGGAGTTGTGGCCGCAAGGTTGTTGGTGCCTGTCGTGGTGGCAACCCTCGAACCCGGTGGTGGACACCGGCGGTGAGGGATGCTGTCAAGCTGAAGAAGGAGTCCTATTGGGCCTTTTTGGCCTGTGGGACCCCGGAAGCAGCAGATAGGTACCGGCAGTCCAAGCGGCATGCGGCTCGGGTGGTTGCTGAGGCAAAAACTCGGGCGTGGGAGGAGTTCGGAGAGGCCATGGAGAATGACTTCCGTACGGCTTCGAGGCGATTCTGGTCCACCATCCGGCGTCTCAGGGGGGGAAAGCGGTACGCGACCAACACCATTTATGGTGGGGATGGCGTGCTGTTGACCTCAACTCGGGATGTTGTGAGTCGGTGGGCGGAATACTTCGAAGACCTCCTCAATCCTACTGGCACGTCTTCCACTGAGGAAGCGGAGCCTGGGGACTTTGGGTCGGGCTCTCCAATCTCTGGTGCTGAGGTCGCCGAGGTGGTTAAAAAGCTCCGCGGTGGCAAGGCTCCGGGGGTGGATGAGATTCGTCCTGAGTTCCTTAGGGCTCTGGATGTTGTGGGGTTGTGTTGGCTTACGCGACTCTGCAATATCGCGTGGACATCGGGGGCAGTTCCCTTGGATTGGCAGACTGGGGTGGTGGTTCCCCTATTCAAAAAGGGGGACCGTAGGGTGTGTTCCAACTATAGAGGGATCACACTCTTAAGCCTCCCTGGTAAGGTCTATTCAGGGGTTCTGGAGAGGAGGGTCCGTCGGATAGTCGAACCTCGGATTCAGGAGGAGCAGTGTGGTTTTCGTCCTGGTCGTGGAACACTAGACCAGCTCTACACCCTCAACAGGGTCCTGGAGGGTGCGTGGGAGTTTGCCCAACCAGTTTACATGTGCTTTGTAGACTTGGAAAAGGCATTCGACCGCGTCCCTCGGGGGGTTCTGTGGGGGGTACTCCGGGAGTATGGGGTACCAGGCCCATTGATATGGGCTGTTAGGTCCCTGTACGACCGGTGTCAGAGCTTGGTCCGCATTGCCGGCAGTAAGTCAGGCTCGTTTCCGGTGAGAGTTGGACTCCGCCAAGGTTGCCCTTTGTCACCGATTCTGTTTATAACTTTTATGGACAGAATTTCTAGGCGCAGCCAAGGTGTTGAGAGGATCCGTTTTGGTGGCCTTAGAATCGCTTCTCTGTTTTTTGCAGATGATGTGGTCCTATTGGCTTCATCAGCTCGTGATCTACAGCTTTCGCTGGAGCGGTTTGCAGCTGAATGTGATGCGGCCGGGATGAGGATCAGTTCCTCCAAATCCGAGGCCATGGTCTTGAGCCGGAAAAGGGTAGCATGCCCTCTCCGGGTCGGGGAGGAGGTCCTGCCCCAAGTGGAGGAGTTTAAGTATCTCGGGATCTTGTTCACGAATGAGGGAAAACTGGAGCGTGAGATCGATAGGCGGATAGGTGCAGCGTCCGCAGTGAAGCGGGCGCTGTACCGGTCTGTCGTGGTGAAGAGAGAGCTGAGTCAAAAGGCAAAGCTCTCAATTTACCGATCGATCTACGTTCCCACCCTCATCTATGGTCATGAGCTTTGGGTTATGACCGAAAGAACAAGATCTCGGATACAAGCGGCTGAAATGAGTTTTCTCCGCAGGGTGTCTGGACTCTCCCTTAGAGATAGGGTGAGAAGCTCAGTCATCCGGGAGGGACTCGGAGTAGAGCCGCTGCTTCTCCACATCGAGAGGAGCCAGTTGAGGTGGCTCGGGCATCTGGTTAGGATGCCTCCTGGACGCCTCCCTGGTGAGGTGTTCCGGGCATGTCCCACCGGGAGGAGACCCAGAGGAAGACCCAGGACACGCTGGAGGGACTATGTTTCTCGGCTGGCCTGGGAACGCCTTGGGATTCCCCCAGAGGAGCTGCTCCAAGTGGCTGGGGAGAGGGAAGTCTGGGCCTCCCTACTTAGGCTGCTACCCCCGCGACCCGACCCCGGATAAGCGGAAGAAAATGGATGGATGGATGGATGGATATATATACAAAAAAAAAATTTAAGCAAAGAAAAAAGTCCAAGTTCTGCCCTGCCCTTGCAGCTGGTTTATTTGGTTCAGGTTATTCCACCGCCGGAAGGAGCCATGATGAGTTCCCGGCGTCTATGCGACGGTAAGGATGAGAGACGAGATCTTAACGGTTCCGAACACCTCTGGGACCAGAATGGTTCTGTTCGGGACTAGAGGGTCCAGACAAAAAGATAAATCTAGGCCCCCAAAAAGCTGAAAAGTATCTGAAAAAGAAGAACCAAAAGTAAGTGATAGGAATTGAAATGAGCTTTATAAAAATTGGAATAGATGGTGAATAGATGAATGCATGGATGTATGCATGGATGGGTGGATGGATGATGGGTGTGGATGCATGGATGTATGCATGAATGGATGGATGTTGTCTGACATAATGTCACCTGCTCAGCTGCAGCGTTTTCCCATCCTACACCAGCGTGCTCTGGCTGGCTGCAAGCATAGCGTTCCACTCTTCAGACTGGTCATCATAGCTCAGCACCGTTCCCTGCAGGAACCACAAAGAAGGATGACAACTTCAAAGACAAGCACTCACAAGCAGGGTGGCTGCTCAAAGTAGCAGAAATTTTCACAAAAAACTTGATAACATTATCTAAATATGCAAAAAAAAAAAAAACTGTGGCTGAAAAGGTCGAACAAGCTTAAATTAGCAAATATTTATGATTACACTTATAATAGGGTGAATATCAAATATTGTTTTATTTTGATTATTACAGCTGAAACCACTGCACACCATGATGATCCAGAAATGAAAATGTAGTGATGTTATTTAGACAGAATTTGAGTGAAATTTCGTTTTTGATGTAAAGATTCAGTGCAGTGAAACTTGCACATAACGTTAGAATAAACATAAAAAATAAAACAGATGCTTCAAAGGGACTCATCTTTTTTAAACTATAAGTAATGTTGAATAATTATTAGATAGATAGATTAATTAAAGCAGTACCAATCAGTGCTCTGTGGACGACGTGAACTGGTTCCTTCACGTCTCCTCGGTCCTCGCAAGTCAAGTAAAGTCGCGGCTTGCCACCTGCTTACTCGTTGGTAAGGCTTCATTAAATACAGCTGCAGACATAAATTAGAACCTGCTGTTTATTGTTTAACCCCCTGAAATAACTTTGGCTTCCCAAACTGACTAAAAATCGCTCAATTCTTCACTCAGATTGCTAAATTCGTCCGGTTCTGTATCGGCCGCCATGTTGTTTACAAGGTACGCAACGAGCAGCACGTGACGTAAGGAGATGAATAAGTCACGTCACGTGACTTATCGCGGAAGTTCTCGGATTTCTGTGGGCGTGTCCCAGCGACAAAATTACCATAACTTGTAATGGAATTTTAATATATTTATATTTTATTTTGCAAAAAACGAACATAGTTCAATGATAAAATATATATGCATGTATGTAGTGCAAAATGATGCATAGTTAAAACATAATGTCAGCGCAGCTTTAACATGGGCGTAGCCAGGATTTTATGAGGGGCGGTTCGTTTAAAGGAAATGTGGACCTTGAAAGGGCAACACACCTTGGTGGTTCACTGGAAACGTGTCCGGTTAACGCTCCAAACCTTTTCTCGACTCGGGTTCGAACCTCACTTGGTTGAACTTATTTTACGTTTGTCTTTTATTGGAAAAAAAAAGGAGTTTGTGTTAACCACAGGCATATTAACTCCTTTTTTTATCCAATAGTCAAACGTAAAATAAGTTCAACCAACTGAGGTTCGAACCCGAGTCGAGAAAAGGCTTGGAGCGGCAAACCGACGCGCTCCCAGTGAACCACCGGGTATGTTGCTCTTTCAAGTTCTACTTTTCCTTTTAACGGATTGCTCCTCATAATCTCCTGGTTATTATGCCCATGTAAAATAAGCTGATTTGTAATCAGTTATTAACAAAAATTAAACTCAGAAACACTAATACATATATTCAGCTAACAATTTTTTTAGGCGTTTCTGTAGTTAAATTTTAATTAAATTCAGCTTGCGCTGAAAAGCTGAGATGCTCTCTATGGGTGTGCGCTTCGTGTTATTTACGTTTTAAAATAAGCTGATGTGTAATCAGTTATTAACAAAAATTAAACTCAGAAACACTAATACATATATTCAGCTAACAATTTTTTTAGGCGTTTCTGTAGTTAAATTTTAATGAAATTCAGCTCGCGCTGAGGTTGTTGTTAGAACGAGTTGATGACTCAACACGCAGCAGTCCCACCCCTGCTGCAAACAACGAATCAAATGATGAGCAGTACATGACGTCAAACTGGGCCCGGGAGCTTGGCCCACTTAGAACCTCCGTCGGTCGGGTTCTAAAACTCGGGCTGACGCCGGCCCGAAAAGGCAAATGTGAACAAGACGAACCTGGGTTAGAAGCCGGGTTGGGCTGGGCTGGGCCGGGGAGGGCTGTGCAGTGCGAAAACGGCTTTTGTGGAGTTTGTATGTTCTCACATTTACGTGAGTTTTCTCCAGGTTCTCCGGTTTCCTCCCACAGATCAAAACATTCATGTTAGGCCCATCTCACTTGCAAAAGTGATCTATGATTTTAATGGGATTTACATGGTGAAATAAAAGTTAATAATGTTATACTTGTTGGTCAAAGCTTATAAATGACATCATGCACAATCTTTTGCAATATTGCGAGATATTGTGAGATATTCAGAATCAGAATCAGAATATCTTTGTTGACATTGCACCAGGTACAACGTGAACATGTACGCACAGTCATCCTGAAGGGGGACTAAGTGTGTGAAGCTGCAGCGGGATCTGCGCGGCCATCTCATTCCTTATCAGAATGATAATCTTAGATATGAAAAAGGAGAAAACCATGAGGATAGATAGTGGTATTACAAAAAAGATCTTCCACAGCTTGTCTATTAGGAAACAACATGAGACATCAAAAAATTCTACCAGCAAGCACATTCAAGACAAATTACCTATGCATTTGAGGTCCAAGCGTTCAGATTAGTCCATGAGCCTTTTTTCAGATCAGCCACAGTTCTAATGATGTTTTCCAGCCAGCGTTTCTGATAAGCGCTCACAGAGAGTTCTCCGGGGAGGCGGGAGGCGGGGTGCGATAGATGCAGCTGTTGTCCTTGGTTACTCATGACCCAGGAGAACTTTGATGATCAGCCCTTCCTCAAGGCTGTTTGGGGAGTCACATTGCGAGAAGTTTGATTGTTGAATTTTCTTCACACAAACAGTTAACTTTTTCTGCAGCCTTGAGTGTCTGTTCTGGACGATCAAAATCCAATATCCAATACTGTATGTTTTAATCCTTCCACTGAAACCATGCAGTGAATCTCCATCCAGGTAGATTCCCCCTTCGCTAAAAAGTCCCAAAGCTCGTAAAGTAGCTGATTTATTGAGGTCACGGATCAAACTTTCACTCTGCCTCAGAGTCTTCTTTTCCGATAGGACAGTGCTTCACAGTGCCGATATTGTGATATATTGTGATAGTGCTCAGAACATGTGTTGAGGATGACTCTGCTGGTACCGTACCAAACTTTAGCTTAATATCTGATATTGACTGAGTTATAGCTAGATTTTTGCATTTACTATAGTTGATCAGCTGTGCCATCTTGAATCAGAACAATTCAAAAAATATATTAGTTGTAGATGTATATCCAATGATTGCTACACGGATATAAGCGGGTGATGATACCAGATGACTGAAGGCCTTTGCAGAATACGTTTCATTAATTTTTTGGCTTATTAAAAAGAGTCATTTATACATGTAATTTATATGCAAGCATATTCACAGAGATGTGTCAAGGTGTGCTTCTGGTTCTATTGTTTTGATTAATTATAGTTTTTGATTCCAGTATATCCATGTAAAATTTATTTTTGTGCGCATTTGTGTGTGTGCATGTGTGAACAAAACGTTGCGAAAGGAGCTGCGCTTCTCCTCACTCCTCTTTTCTCCTGCAGTAATCAGTAAGGGTGGAGGCCCGTTTTCTCCACCTCTCTCTGCCTGTGGTTTGTTCGCATACTGTCTCAGCCGAGCGGGTAGGAATGTGTGTGTGTGTGTGTGTGTGTGTATGCACGGGTGGAAGCACTTCTACATGTGCTACGTCTTTGTGAGATGGGTGAATGTGTGCTGAAATTCACCGACTGTGCACAGAGAGAGAGAGAGAGAGAGATTTGGTGCATTTGTGTGCAAGAACAAGGGGTGGGGGATGAGGAGGCCCTGAAAGGGAGAAGACAGAAAACCTGATACTGTAGTAGTTATTTGGCCTTCTTCCTGCAGTAACAGGAAATCACACTAGCCTTTTGTGAACAGTGTACACGTCGTATAAGGATAATAAATATTTTCATCACTCTGTACCATAGTCATCATGGACATGTGTTTTTTTTATGACAAAGCAAATATTAAATATATTTTTGTACCCAGTAAACTACTAGCTTTTTTTTGTTTTTGTCTTTGCTCAACAGAAACCAAGGGTCTAGCATCCCTTGCGGTGATGCACAGCACTTGCCACCTTCCATTCCAGAGTTTTAAACGGAGGTAATTTTATGTTGAAAAAAGATGGCGTTCGTTTGCTCAAACCTTGACATAATTAACAATATTATGTGCAATCTAATGATGAAATTGCAAGAGTGTTGTGTTGTGAATGAATCTTAGCTGCTAGTACAAAATTGAGCTATTTGTGAACCTGACTCATTTGTTGTGATGACCAAGTTCAAATAACTGTGGCTGCCATCTTGAACTGGATTTACTCCGGAAAGCAAACTTTCTGAAAGTTTAATCAAAATTGGTCCAGTGGTTCATGAAGTATTTTGCTAACAGACAAATACACTTGGCTCCAAAAGTTAATGGTAAATTTTAAGCAGATATTATGCATCAAGAAGCTTATGGAATGAAGATTACCTACAACTACCCCAAAATGTAGCACAATGCATGTAAAAGTTACTGAGGCATAGCTATTTTTGTATTTTTGAAGGTCAGTTGACTGTGGAGGCCATCTTGAAATGAATCCACTCCAAAAGATAATCAGTCTTAGGGCCTGTTTACACGGCGCATATTTTGAGTGTAACCGCTACTTTCTCTTTGCGACTTTGCTTATCGCCTACACGACGCTGCTGGCCCCCCTCTGTTCCGATACTTTTCTGATCCTGCTCTCAAGGTGGAAGTTTTTCGCTGACCCCCCGTTGATAATGTAAACATCTCCCGCGGAGCTTTTGTTTGAACACATGCACGCAGCACGCACGCGCAGACAGCCGGCATTTTAACAATGGCGGTGGACTGGACAGTGGACACACGCACCACTTTCTGAACTATAGCTGATGGAATATATTTTGATTCTCATATTTAATTATTCTACACCTTACCTGCATCTGTGTTGGAAGAGAGCCAGCTGCCTGGATCCAGTTGTCTGTTAACGAGGCAGTCGGACATTTCACGTGTCACGCTGCACTATAACATACTAAATGTGCTATATATTAACAGTTTAACAATAATAAACAGTATTTATGTTAGCGTGGGAGATATTTACATTTATCTGAGCTAAATGAAGCTATCTGGACTCGTTACGTCATGCCTAACATGCTGCATGTTGAAAATGAAGACACCAGGTTGATTTTTAATTTATTTATTTATTCAACACCACAAACTCATGTCACAAACACTGAGAATTAAATTGAACACTTTTAAAAACACGTTAACCGAACTTTAATGAACTGGACTCTGTTGTTTCATCCTGGTGGAAACTGGACCCAGATCCGAACCGCCGGTCCGCTTCGTGGAACAGCTTCGACCTCGCAGGAAAAAAATAAAAATAAAACCTCAGTTGGTTGTTCTGTGATCGAACTAAACACAAGGAAACATTATTAAGAACATTGTTTACCTTGTAGCGCTGCTGGAAATCAGCTGATTCTCACGGACTAAAGTCAGACATGTTGACTCGGTTCCGGTCCAGTCAGCATCTGGTGTGGGGCTTGTTAGATGAAGCAGGTCCCACTTGGTGTCAAATCTGTTGATTCTTATCCAAATTCCAGCTTTAACTTGTTGTTAACTTGTTGACAACAACTTGTAGTTAGCTGAACTTTTAGCCAGAGAGGAAAACAGGCTGCCTCGTCTGCTCTGTTTACAGGCAGAACGCATGCGCAGTAGTGAAGGTTCCAAAAATCACAGCGCCATCTAATGGCCCAGCATGGTAACTACAGTGAAATCATGAGGACGGGGGGTGGGGGGGAGAGAGTCGTATCCACAGGATTCGCCTGTGTCAACGCAAAACTTTTGACCTAATTAACATGCCCATAAGTTCCGTTTCCCCCACACAGTGTCCGTGTAAACAGGGCCTTAGATGTTCATCCAATAATTATTTCCTAAAGGTTTTATAAAAAAATTAAAAAAATTGTTCTATGGTTTATGAGTTATTTATCTGACAGACAAAGTTAACACTAAGATATGTGCTAAAGATCAGTCTTAGCCACTACCACAGCAAACTGTAGATAAATATCAGTAAAATTATTATTATTATTACCTCTAAAATAGAACTGGAAAAAGAAAAAGAACTGGAAGTGGCAGAAATGAAGATGTTGATGTTCTCCTTAGGAGTGACAAAGATGGATAAGATTAGGAATGAGATCATCAGAGGTACCACAGGTTGAACAACTGGGAGATAAAGTTAGGGAGGCCAGACTGGGATAGTTTGGACATGTCCAGAGGAGGGACAGTGGGTATATTATATAATAAATAATAATAATAAACTTTATTTGTATAGCACCTTCCTACAATGCCTTGCATTGACCAAGGTGCTTAACAGGATAAAAAGATGAATAAACTGGAACAATAAATCAATGAAAATAGAATAAGAAACAACAGCAATAAAAGAAGGCAATGGAAATAAAAAATGCTACATACTAAAATACCAAAAGTAATAAAAGTTACACACTGAAAGCTTTTTTGAACAAGTGGGTCTTCAGTCTGGTTTTGAACAGAGTCAGATCAGAGGTGGCACGCAGCTCAAGGGGGAGACTGTTCCAGGCTTTTGGGCCGGCAACAGAAAATGACCGGTCTCCCCATTGTTTGTACCTTGAGCGAGGCACCTCCAGCAGGTGTTGACTGGCAGATCGTAAAGCTCTGCTGGGCTGATGGACTTTCAAAAGTTCTGAGATGTAGAGAGGTGCAAGTCCATTCAGAGCTTTGAAAACAAACAGCAGCAGCTTGAACTGTATCCTGAACTGAACCGGGAGCCAGTGTAGAGAGGACAGGACAGGAGTGATGTGTTCATATTTTCGTGTGTTGGTCAAAAAGCGCGCGGCAGAGTTCTGTACAAGCTGTAAACGGGAGATGGAGGATTGATTAATACCAACATACAAAGCATTACAATACATAGTTCCCAGACACGCCCCCAGTATTGCGCAAACCGGTTTTCGCACCACATCTGAAGGCAGAAGAAGGCAAGATGGCGAACTAGCAGAGCAAATTATACGGACAAAAACACGAGCAACCACAGCTTTACCAAGGAACAAGAGCAAACTGGCAGTGGTCGGAGTTAAATGAGTTTGAGAAAGAAATCATGGCAGACGAATCAGACAACTTGTCACAAAGTAGTTACTCCGATATCATTAATTATTTAATTATTACAAGGAGCGAGCGCACACCGGCTTCACAGCGCAGAGCTTCACAGCTTTAAATCCAAAAAAGATGTGTAAACTGTCTCAATCAGATCTAACCAGCTAAAAAAAGGTTTAACTAAAATAACACACAGCCAACAAACAGTCCAAGCTGAACACAGACCAGAACCAGCACTTTTGAGTCTTACCGTGTTGGAAGTTAGCATGTTGTTAGCATCTGGAGCGAGGCTCGCAGGAGCGAGGCTCGCAGGAGCTCAGGTCGGACGGCGTGGATCCGTCGCGGGGTCACGTCCCATGGGACCGACGCGTCGCCCGCACGACTTGGCTCCCGTCCTCCTTCTCCAACTGGGACGGTTTCCCCCGCCGGTCCTGGTGGACCGTGAGGCCATTGTCGCGTTAGCGAGATGCTAAGCTAACAGCATGCAAGACGGTTTGCTAAATAATGAAAAAAAAAAACCCAGCTCTAACACACAGACAGTTGTACTCTAACATTGTTCTGACATAGTTTCACAAAATGATTTATGTAGAATATTTTGTTTACCGGCCAAAAGGACGACGTCTTCCAGAGCAGATCCGAGCCAGACTCAGAGAGAGGAGCTGCAGTCCAGCTTCTCCGATGAGATAAATCCTTCACGTTTACTTTTTTTTTGATTAACTGAAACCTGCGCGTTGCCCAAACGTCTACCCGACTGGAACACCCACTGACACAACACGAAGTAACCATTGCAATTAATTAGAAATTAACACAAAAAAAAACGTGAAAAATGAACATCCATTAAACCGCGCTGTCCCCTGTTCTGACTTTCAAAATGAGGGTCCACCCGGAAGTAAGACGGATGTGACGTCACATGGGAACTATGTATAGTCAAGTCTGGAGGTCACAAAGGCATGGATGGCCTTCTCTAGATCATCACGGCTGAGAAATGACTTTACTTTAGAGAGCAGACGGAGCTGGAAAAAGCTGGTCTTGACAACAGAACTGATCTGTTTATCAAGCTTTAAGTTGGAGTCAAGCTGCACTCCAAGATTTCTGACCACCGGGTTGAAGTGGGGGAGGGGAAAACCAACACTGGGACTGGGAAGGATGTTGCTGGTGTCATCAGGTGCACCAAATAAAATGCATTCAGTTTTATCTGTGTTTAGGTGGAGGAAGTTTTGAGAGAGCCAGTGCTTAATGTCATTTAAGCAGTTGACAAGAGTGTTTGAACTGAGTGAGGGGTTGGGAGTGACTGGCAGATAGATTTGTAAATCGTCTGCATACATGTGAAAAGACAGATTATGACGTGCAATGATTGATCCTAATGGCAGCATGTAAAGAGAGAAGAGGACTGGCCCTAGAATAGATCCCTGTGGTACGCCAGAGGTCAGAGGGGTTGATGAAGAGGAGGACAGATCACCTATCATGACAGAAAAAGTTCTCCCAGACAGGTAAGATTTGAACCACTCAAGCACAGCTCCCTGGAGGCCAACCTGCTGAGACAAGCGGTTGATTAGTACCTGATGGTCGACGGTGTCAAAAGCTGCTGAGAGGTCTAACATCACCAGCAGAGCAGGGTTTTTTGCATCCAGAGACAGAAGAATGTCATTCTGCACTTTGAGCAGTGCAGATTCAGTACTGTGACGAGCTCGAAAACCTGACTGAAATTTTTCAAACAGGTTGTTGAGCTCTAGAAAAGATTGAAGTTGAATAAAAACAATCTTTTCTAGGACCTTTGATAGAAATGACAGATGGGAAACTGGCCTGAAATTAGAGAGAGCTGTAGGATCTAGGCCTGGTTTTTTGAGAAGAGGCCTGACCACAGCATGTTTGAAAGCAGATGGCACAAAACCTGAAGATAGACAGCTGTTAATAAATGACAAAACACAAGGACCAATTACATCAAAAGAATGTTTGAATATTTTTGATGGAATGATGTCCAGAGAACAGTTAGTTGGTTTCATCTGCTGAACCACCTTGATGAGGTGAGGCAGTGAAACCAGGTCGAACTGGTCAAAAACAGCAGTGGTTATTGCAGATGCACATGACTGGATGGTGTTGGATGGACTGACAATGTTCTGCCTGATAGAGTCTATTTTGTTGACAAAATAGCTCTGAAAGTCGTCACAGGTAGACTGTGTGGCAGTTTTCAGAACATTGACAGATGGATTGATAACAGACTGGAGTGTGTTGAATAGCGTCTTCGGCCGGTTGGAGCTGGTGGTGATTAAATTGGAGAGGTACTGTGACTTGGCCTGCTTCACAGCATTTTGATAATCACAGAGACAGTCTCTCAGTATTCCCTGGGACACATGAAGCCGGTCGCGCCTCCATTTTCGCTCTGCTTTTCTGCAACGTTGTCGAAGAGCCCGCGTCGTTTCGTTGAGCCATGGTGATGGTCTGTTTTTTGAAGATGCCTGTTTGAGAGGAGCGATGGAGTCCAAGATCCTTGTGCAGGTGTGATGGAAGGAGGTGATGAAGTCCTCAGGATGTAGAGATATTTGTAGAAGGATGTTAGAAATGCAGCTGCCAGGAAAATAGACAAAGAGGAGATATATGGATGCAGTTAGAGAGGACATTCATTGAACCATTGTTTATGCAGGTTAGTCTCATTGAGCCTGGAGGACTACTCTACAAGAGAGACCTGTTTTAAACAAAGAATGATGACAACAGTAGACAATCATAAAAGAAAGCATATTACTTGAAAAAAATAAATGGAAGAAAATATATATAAAAATAAATAAAATAAAAAACAGCTACATTATGAAGTGATATAAAAAATAAAAACAGGAACATGTCTGCATTGGGTTTTGCCATGAACTTAGCAGATGTTTGAAGCCACTTAGAACGGTCAAGGTCGAGAGCTTCAGATCTTTTTGCAAGATATTCCAGGAAACAGGAGTCGAGTACGAGAAGACCCTTTTCCCTAGTTCAGTCCTCACTGAGGGAACACTGCGTGTAATCATGTCCTGAGAGTGCATGCTAGCTGCACTCATGCAGTGACCTGTAGGAGGAGATGTATGAAGGCAGCAGACCAAGAAGTGATTTAAAGATGAAAATGTACCAGTGAGAGAATCTGTGTGAAGTTAATGATGACCAGTTAACCATTGAAGGGTGCAGTGGTGGGTACGGTAGTTACAGCCAGTTATGAATCTTAGTGCACCGTGACAGACATCATCCACCATCTGCAGGGTGCTTGTAGGAGCGTTCATGTAAATAATGTCACCGTAGTCATTAAAGGGAAAGAAAGTCGCAGTCACAAGGTGTTTCCTAGCATTCAGTTAGACAGGATCTATTTCTGAGTTTTTGACGTGGGGCTTAAAAGACGTGGAAGGTAGATGGAGTGAGAACAGAGGATGCAGAGGACTGAGTGAGATGGAGGAGGATGATTTGCGATTGCGACCCCTGAAGAGGGCAAAGTCAAAAGAAGAAGATTACCTCTAAAATAGGCATTTTATTTCATTTTGCAGTCAGATGGCTGTGGCGTTCAAAGTACCGTTAAGTGTCTGAAGCTGGTGGTAGAACCCAAAGTTCAGGCAGACACAGGGAAACTGAAAAAGGTAAAGGAATTAATATTTATTAAATGAAAACAGAAGCTAGCATGGCAACAAACCTTACATAGTTGATGAGGAGACACGGGGAAGACAGGAACAGGAAGCCATACCTGACAATGCCACACAGAGACTTGTATACAGTTGATGATGAACAGAAAATGACAAACACCTGGGGAAAGGACAATCAGGAAGAGGTGAGAAGCAAGGGGGTGATACACCAGGAAACACCCATCCTCACAATTACCGTATTTTCTGGTGTATAGATCGCACCGGTGTATAGGTCGCATTGTCCAATTATCACCAATAGATTGGAAAAATCCCTAGATAGGTTGCACCGGTGTATAGGTCGCACCTATGTTTAGCTCTGCTGCAAATGTCTGCCACAGGAGTGCACAGCAAGGCTTTTAAGAAGATTAACACTTAAAAACAATTATTTGTTTGATAAAAATTATAGCAAATATGTGTCTGAGCTGAACTTTTCCTTAATAAATGAACGTAATTGTGAAATGAGCTGGATTTAAAAATTTGTTTTGCCGAAAGTGATAACAAGCCATATACAGGTGGTCCCCGACTTACGAGCGCCCTGACCTACGAGCGTTCGACTTTACGAGATTATCATAATAATAAAAATATGAAAAAAAAAATAATAATATTATTATTATTTTTTTGTGGGGGGGTTTAAATGTTCTTAATTTCATGTGTACAGCACTTTGTTGCAGCTGTGAATGTTTTAAATGGCTTTATAAATACGTAAAGTATCATTATTATCATTTTTTTTAAATAATTTCGTGCTTTTTTGAACAACTTCCTGCGGGAACCAGGAACCGGAAATACCGCCTCCGCCATTTTACATTCATTAGTTCCAGTCTCGGCACTCGGCAGTCGGCTTTTGGAGGACTGTTTCTCCCATAAGAGGATGCCTCATACGGATAAATTAACTGGAAACACTCCCTGAACTCTGTGAATGTCTCAGGACTGGAGCAGCAGCCGCGATCGCTCCGCCGAGCGCTCCCACAGCGCCGCGCGAGACCAGCAGCTCATGGTATGAGCTAAGGCTAACATGCTAAACCGGACCCAGCACCAGACCTGCAGCAGACAGCCGGCTTTGTGCGATCAGAGGTCCCTGGAGCTCGCCTCGATGTCGGACTGGAAGCCGAAGACATCGGGGGACAACGAGCTAACTTGGAATAACAAAGCCGACAGCATTTTTGGAGATGCAGATAAACCGGACTGCCCGGAGCTGCGGATTCGGGGGGGCTAATGCTAACAGATGCAGCTGAAGGCGGCGCAAGCAGACGGCTTTCGGTAAGTTATTAAAACTTTTTCTGTATGAAGTTAGGATACTAACAGTCCTTTCTGTCTGGACTAGACAGTTGCACTGCACTTTGACTGCACATAGAGCGCGCGGAGGGGGGGGCGAGAGACGACGTGTCTGTCGTGTGAAAACAAAAGGCGGAGAAAAGCACTGTTGTACAGAAAAAACTGTACAGGTATGTGTTTATAGATGAATGTGTGGTGTAATGTGCTAGCTAACTGCTTGTAAATAAAGTGTTGTGCATGTTTAAGGATCAGTATGTACGCTTGTTCAGTCTCATGTTGATAAACGGGTGTGCGCCGCAGCGCTAGCGTCTTTTTTCTATTTGCGAGCAAAGTTCCGGTTTTACGAGATAGCCACTGCGGGCCGTTCTGAGGTACGAATATTCGGTTTACGAGCAACTCATAAGTACGGAACTCGCTCGTAAGCCGGGGACCACCTGTATAGGTCGCACCGGTGTATAGGTCGCAGGCCTTGAAAAAACCATAAAAGGTGCGACCTATACACCGGAAAATACGGTAGTCTGATTGATTCCAAAAGTTAATCAGTTGTAGGCTTACGGCTAATGGCTACTGTCAGCAAGTTTTATTCAAACTTGTCCTGTAGTTTATGAGAAATTTTGGTGACAGACACATGCCCACACACAGACAAAAGCATCATTGTCCACCTTGGCCTTTAGTGAGCAGGGCAGTTTGGGAGTTATTATCAGGGATTGAGCATCGGAGAGAGCAAAGTGTTAAACTGTTTATCTCTTAACCCTGAACTTCTAACTGTCTCCCAGAAACAACTCTTATGCACATCCTGATGCGAACATACATTTATTTCTCAGTTTATGATGTGATGAACGAGGAAACATCTCAGTTTTTTTTTCTGCAACACACACCTGCACATACTGTACATACATTCTGCTACTATCAAGTTTATCAATGAACTGCAGCACAACGCTGGGCTTATATTACACAGGCCTGGCATGATCTCTCAGCTGATATAATCCAACGTGATGAGAGGTTGTGATGACACATGAGCAGAGAACATTTGGTGCCTCTCCAAAATATGTCACTGTTAGGTTAACCCACTTAATATGTTATGACTTTTCAGTCATGAAAAAAAAAAAAACATTTAGCACATTTCAGTAGCTTTTATTCCACCTTCTGCTCTGTATCTGGGTTGAGTTAATCTGCAGATTAGCTCATATTGTTGATCCACTACCTGCAATTTTTAGGCCAACAACAGGACAGGAAGATGTTTCAGAAACTGTTTAATGTTACCAGGAACTGAAATACAGCAATACAATGGTGTGATTTGTCAAACAAATGGATTTTATTGTGTGTTAACTCTAAAAATTCAAGATTTGTTTTGACAAATACAGAAGTTTGAATAGAATATACAGAAGTAGAGTGTAAAAGTATTTTTTAGGCACTAAACAGAATTAATTCAATTTCAATTATCTAATAATTGTTGGCAGTGGTAATGAGTCTAAATGTGGTAAGGGGGATGCAAAGAAACATAATGATTGCTTTAAACAAACAGCATACTTAATGAAGTCATAAGAAACATATTACTGTAGTGTGATAGTTCAATTTTTTTAATGAGGCTTTGTGTAAGCTTTAACACAATCAGTATATGACATGTTGTAGACAGTTCTTTGAACTACTTCAATAAAAAAATAGCTTCATTCTGACAGGATTGATGAGTTAATGGTTACTCCAAGAAGGGCCAAGAAACTATTTCAGTCCTAAATATAGCAGTTTATACTACTATTATTTTATCACAATTTACATCACAGTCAATTTTGCAATATAGTATACCATTATTTACATAAAATGTTATGGTTATATGCAAATGTAGTTAGCAGCAGCAGCCAGCTGTAGCACTTCTGGTGTAACCTTGGGACATCTGTGAGAAAAGCTATATTTTTGCCAGAATGATCGTGTATTACAAATCATGACAGCAGTTTATTGGCATTTACATGAACCACAACAAAATCTTTGAGATTTGCGTTGTTTTAAATAGTGATCATCTCTTTTGTTCTCGACTCCACGCAGACCAGCTGTTAGCTCATCAATCCGATCAAAAATTTGACCTGTTTACTTGTGATTGGGGGCGGGGGGTGGGGGTGTTCACTTCTGGTGATTCAGGTCTGAGAGTGGAAGTTTTTGGATTAAACCTCCGCAGAGGTGTGAAATACTCTGCAAATATGAAGTTGAACAGGTGCACTACAGGCAGCTGCAGGCAAAGGTTTTTCTACACTAACAAGAGTTACAATAAATGTGATAAATGGCAGAGAGCAGAGAGTTGTTTGTGTTACTTGCCCTTTTTCAGCATGATGGCGCAAATCTAGCAAAACCCTAGGTGCGAAGGACTGCCATTTGTGTGTTCACCAGTTTGGATGTAACTGTGATCATGCAGACACTGCATGCGGGGCACATGCAGCCGAAGCCTGGCATCAGGGTTACAACATGGATATGTTTTATACACCCTACATGTTCACCAAACACAACACACACCTCATCTTACAGCACTCTCACTCAGAGCATATGACAGTTGAGTCAAAATACAATAATTTAAAGTAACAATAAAAGAGTTTATCTGCCACAGGTAAGATGATTATTTTATTTTTTTTTCTTCTTCTTTTGGCTTTTTTCCCTGCGTTAGGGGTCGCCACAGCGAACAGGTAAGATGATAATTGTTCATAATATTTCCACAGAAGCCATCTTGAAAATATGTATATAGACTACCTCTCTAAGATCTTTGTGATTTCACACTGATATTTTACAATGAAGCAACACATTATTTTTTTCTCGTTTTAAAGTTGTAGCTCTGAATTTCTCCAGTGTCTGTTCTCCATATGTGTATTCACGCAGTTTAAACATTTTTGAAGTCCCTAACAAACCCATAAAACCCTGCACACTCTGAACTTACAGGCTGTTGTTAATATGACAGTTGACAAAATCCAGAAATCCTGTTAACATCGTAAATATCCATATCCACACCACATGGCTGAACCCTTTGAGGGGAAGTTGTTGTTCTGCTCATTCATGTTTGCTGATCCTTGGAGTGCCGATCAGCTCTGCGAGGTGCTGGCCGACATTTTTAACTCCTCCCTTACCCTGGCAACAGTTCCCACCTGCCTTGAGACCGCCACCATCATCCCAGTCTCAAAGAGCCCTACAGTGACTGAACTGAATGACTATCAGCCAGAAGCCCTCACCCCGATAAATGCTTTGAAAAACTGGTCATGACTCACATCAGAACAAACATCAACATCAACAAGGACCCTCATCAGTACGCATACCACGAGAATCGATCAACAGAAGACGCCATCTCCTCTGTGGTCCACACTGCTGCTCTCACCCACCTGGAGCAGAAGAATTCCTGCATCCGTATGCTCTTTGTGGACTTCATGTCTGCCTTCAACACCATGATCCCTCAAACCCTGATGGACAAACTACTCACACTAGGACTAAGCTCCTCCCTATGTAACTGGGTCCTAGACTTCTTAACAAACAGACCACAGTCAGTGAGGATCCACAACTTCTCCTCCACAATAACCTTCAGCAATGGCTCTCCTCAGGGATGTGTGCTGAGTCTATTCCGGTTCACTCTGCTCATGTATGATTATGCAGCTACCCATCCAAGATGTCACATTGTAAAGTTTTTAGACGATATAGCTAGGGTGGGATTCATCACAAACAATGATGAGTCCAGTTATAGGCAGGAGGTGGAACACCTGGAGAGCTGGTGCAAGAAGAACAACCTTCACATCAATGTGAAGAAGATGAAGGAGATGGTTGTGGACTTCAGATGGAACAAACACACCTAACACCCCCCACCCCCCACCCCCAAATAGAGGATCTGCCATGGAAGTGGTCTCCAGCTACAAGTAATAATAATAATAATAATAAACTCAATTTATACTGCACTTTTCATTAATAAAAATCTCAAAGTACTTGGGTGTGCACCTGAATGACAACCTCAGCTGGGGCAATAACACTGCCAGCCTTATCAATAAAGCTCATCAGAGACTCTACTTCCTCAGGTGGCTGAGGCGAGCTGGTCTGGGAAGCTCAGTCCTCACCTCCTTCTACAGGTGTGCAGTGGAGAGCATCCTGTGCTCTAGCATCAACATGTGGCATGGAGGCTGCACAGCTGCAGAAAGAAAAGCTCTGCAGAAAGTGGTGAAGGCTGCACAGAAGTCTGTCGGAGTCAACCTCCCCACCATCACAGACATCTACACCTCCAGATGCAGGAAGAGCCACCTGCATCATGAAGGACCACACTCATCCAGCACACACACTTTATGCCCAGCTCCCCTCAGGCAGGAGGTTGAAGAGCATTAAGTGTAGAACCACTAGACTGAGGAACAGCTTCTACAGTGAGGCTGTTAGGCTCATGAATTTCTAACCAGGATAATCACTGTGGAAAATCACATCATGTTGCTGCTGATCTATTTCAATTTGCTATGTTCATTCGTACTCATCTGCTCACAAAGACTCATGTTTGTGCTGCTGTTCGGTGTATTGTTTTTATGCTACTTGTGTATTTTTAGTTAACATTTTTCTTAGTTCATATCTTAGAGCTTATTACTGTTTTTCTTTTACATTTTATACTTTTGTTAGATGTAACTGGGACCTTGTGTACACAATTTTGTTCCACCTCATGCACCACATGTGATGTGTATGACAAATAAAGAGCCTTGAATCCTTGAGTCCTTAAGGGGAGTGGTGGCGCTGAAGTTAGAGAAGGTGGGCCTGTGATCGGAAGGTCGCCGGTTTGACTCCATGGACGACAACATCAAAATGTGGTAGAAAAGGTGAAACACCCACACCTGCCTCCACTCTCATTTGCCCAACTCTTGGCCCTCGAGCAAGGCCCTTAACCCCCACCATCTGCTCCCAATTGGGTCTCTCTTGAAAATGAGCCCTCATGACTCACTACCTTTAAAGGTTAAATAAAAAAATAAAAAAAATAAAAGGGGGGTTTCCCCTAAAATGTTGTTTGTGCTTTATTTTCAGTACAGAAAAGTGGTTTCACCTGGAGAGGCAGCAGCTCAGAGGGAACTGAGATTTACAAAAGACATCAGATAATGTGTACAAACAGGGAAAATGTAAGACACTAGCAAATACAGTACAACCATCAGATGGGAGATGGACTGTTGGGGTAAAACTGATGGTCCTCAAAAAACAATGCAATTTGTAGTATTAAGTAAAGTATTGGTGGGTACTCTCTAACTGTGCTGTTAAAGTAATGTGTCATGACTCAAGGAACCCAGAGTTGTATGAGACCCGGAATGAGGCAAACACAGTTACAGTAGGTACAAAAGTAACAGTATTTTAATTTTAATTTTATAGGGGATAATAGACAGTTGCTTCTCTGCAGCTCAGGTTTGAAGATGTCTTTGGGTCCAACTCCAAATCCATGGAAGAGCTCCAGAAAGGGACAAGGCCAAGGGTCCAACAGAACGAGGAAGGCTGGGAACTGGTGGTTGGCAAGGCACGAGGAGAACCAAGGCAAGGCACGAGAAGGAGTTGACGAGGCTAAGGTCCAAAATAAAAGATGTGGGGATCCAAGACCTCTCCTCTGGGCCGTACCCCTCCCAATCGATGAGGTACTGGAAACCTCTACCTCTGCGTTGCATGTCCAGGATGGTTCTCACGTGAACGCAGGGTGATTGTCTATCAGGTGGAGGGAGGCTGGAGGGAGGACACAATGGGCTCTGGGAGATAGGCTTAATCTGGGAAACATGGAACATGTGGTGAATTCTCATAGAGTTAGGGAGCTGGAGTCTTACCGCAGAGGGATTTAGATCTTGGAGATGGGAAAGGGACCAATGAAGCGGGGTGCCATCTTTGAGGTGGTGTCCTTTAGGTTTATGTCCCAGGTGGACAACCATACTCTTTGTCCCATTTGGTATGTGGGTGCTGTAGAGCGGTGATGGTCGGCGAGCCTCTTGTTTTGGGCTGCAGTATGAAGCAGGGATGCATTGGCTTGATGCCAGATGCATCAGCAGTGTCTGAAATGATACTGGACTGATGGCACTGTGTAGTCCGTCTCCAAGCTGGGGAATAGAGGGGTCATATATCCTAGGAGGCTTCAAACAGGGACATACCTGTGGCAGTGGATCTGTGAGCATTATGGGCGTACTCCACCCACACCAGGTGCTGGCTCCAGGCTGACTGGTTCCTTTCTGCGATGCAGCGAAGGGTGGTTTCCAGTTCCTGATTGTAGCATTCAACTTGGCCATTGGATTGGGGGTTGTAGCCCGAGGTGAGGCTGGTGGAAATTCCTAGGGATTTACATAAACAGCGCCATACCTGTGAGACGAATTGTGGGCCATGGTCAGACACCACATCAGAAGAGATGCCATGGATCCTGAAGATGTGCTGGACCATGAGTTGTGCAATCTTGAGGGCTGAGGGATAGAGCTCTTTGTTTACTAAAAGCAGCCGCTAGGTCGTGATAATCTGTAGAAACAGCAGTGAGATCAACTTCCTCTTCTGGAGGTGTAGTTTGGGGGTGACTGGTGACCCCAGAGCGTAGATAATTCTTAAGACATTTATCGCTCCACTTTTCTACCCGCCCGAGCCCCCAATTAATGCCAGGTTTGTGGCTCTTGAGCCAGGGGAAACCCAAGATCAGTTGGGATGTGGGGGAATCTAACACAAAGAGTCGTTTATCTCATGGTGGTTTTCGGAGATGATTAGATGCAGCTCTGTAGTTTTAAGATGAACTTGAGCTAACGTCTCCCCGGTAATGCTGGAAACAGAAACTGAAAGTTATGCACCATAACCCCAAAAATACACTACACGCGGTCCGTGTCCGCTCCGCAGGTCGCAGCTGAGCGAGTCCAAAGTCCACTTCCTCCGCTCAGCTCAGGTCCGCCTGGATGCGCCGCTCCAAGACGCATGCGCGGGAATTGCGAGATTGCGCGATAAATCAAGTGATAAATAATGAAGTCAGAACAAAACAATTCATTCGGTGGAAGAAGGAGAACAACAGTAAAGGCTGCCTTGATCTTCTCTCGTAAATAAGCGACAGGACATGGTTTGAGCAACAGGAAGTGATGTTTACATTTCAGAATAAAATACTTTTTTATTTATTTATTTCTTGTATTGCGTTATTAGGTGTAGTCATAGTCATAAATATAATAGTTTAGTCATAGAATAGTCATAAATGATAGTTTGACAGCATTTTTGTACAAATAAATCCGTATAGAGCTAGGATTAGTCCGCCCGTGGTGATTTTATTTTGTAAATACGGAAGTTGTGCTCGTTCCTTTTCCTGTTGGTGCGACGTAATCTTCAAAAGTTGACTCCGGCACAGCTCCGTCATCCGGCAGAAATAGAAAAATTTCTAATTTTGACGGACTGCCGTCCGCTCGCCGCAGCTCACCGCCGCCGTGCGGAGCCAGTGTACTTTATCTCATTGATTATAATGGGTGCGTATTTGCTGCGGAGGTCGGACCGGAGCGGGGCGGAGCCGGAACGCGTGTAGTGTATTTTTGGCGTAACTCATGTTCCCTGAAGGAAGGGAACAAGGTGCAACATACTTGCTATGGGAATTGCGCCCCCGCGCGATTACTCACGCCTTTACGGTTAGGGGCCTCACCGCCGCGCCAGAGGCCCCGCCCTCTGGGTACTTAAGCGGCTTGCGCCCCTCCATCTTTCTCCAAAATTGCACTTCACCGAGCTTTCAGCATTGAAAAGGGCCAGATATGTTGCACCTCGTTCCCTTCCTTCAGGGAACATGAGTTATGGTGCATAACTTTCAGTTCCCTTTCAGTCTGGTCTCTCGGTGCAACATACTTGCTATGGGAACGTAATCCATTCACGCCCTTGAAATGCTCAGCAAAGTGCATGTGAGAACATCCGTCCTAAAAGACAGGCATCTCCCAGCTACTTTCTGCAGGGAATGCAGAAAGCACATGCTAAGAGGAAAAAATGCCAAATGTAAAAAACACCAACGCATATATATATATATATATATATATATATATATA
>JBBPBX010012334.1:43242-54236 GCA_038048925.1 Garcialebias charrua | reverse complement strand
GTAATACACTAAGCCTAATATAGTGGGAATAAACAGCAGCACGAACATGAGTTTGTATGAGCAGATGGTCACAGATGAACACAGATGAACACAGCAACAAGAAAACAGATCAGCATCAGTATGATGTGATATTTTGCAGTGTTTATTTTTTATTTTATTTTTATTTATTCATGAGTCTAACAGCCTCAGGGTAGAAGCTGTTCCTCAGTCTAGTGGTTCTACACTTGATGCTCCTCAACCTCCGTCCTGAGGGGAGTGGGGCAAAGAGTGAGTGTGCTGGATGAGTGAGGTCTTTCATGATGCAGGTGGCTCTTTTCCTGCATCTGGAGGTGTAAATGTCTGTGATGGTGGGGAGACTGACTCCAACAGACTTCTGTGCAGCCTTCACCACTCTCTGCAGAGCTTTCCTCTCTTCAACTGTGCAGCCTCCATGCCACACGTTGATGCTGGAGCACAGGATGCTCTCCACTGCACACCTGTAGAAGGAGGTGAGAACTGGGCTGCTCAGACCAGCACGTCTCAGCCGTCTGAGGAAGTAGAGTCTCTGATGACCTTTCTTGATCAGGCTGGTGGTGTTGTTGCTCCAGCTGAGGTTATCATTCATGTGTACACCCAAGTATTTGTAGCTGGAGACCACTTCCACTGCAGACCCACCTATTTTCAGTGGGGCATGGGTGTGTTTGTTCCTTCTGAAGTCCACAATCATCTCCTTTGTCTTCTTCACATTCATGTGAAGATTGTTCTCTTTGCACCAGCTCTCCAGGTGTTCCACCTCCTGTCTGTAGCTGGACTCATCATTGTTTGTAATGCATCCCACCACCGCTGTATCATCTGCAAACTTAACAATATGACAGCCTGGAAGTGTGGCTGTACAATCATATGTGAGCAGAGTGAACAGAAGGGGGCTCAGCACACATCCCTGAGGAGAGCCAGTGCTGAGGGTTATGGTGGAGGAGGAGAAGTTGTGGATCTTCACGGACTGTGGTCTGTCTGTTAAGAAGACATGTTAAGACATGTGCTAAAAAACAAACAGAAAGTGAGGTGACCTGTACCATTATTTTAAGTTGTGCTCTGTTTGCTAAAATGGAAGGATTTGATGTTTTAAATTTACTTCTCCACCCCTCCCCATCCTCCAACTAAGTTATTTGCAATAGAGCACAGTGCAGTAACATCTAAACTTACTAGGGAGGCCATCTCTGACCAGCAGAGGTCACACATTTTGAGTTAAATGTTTTTTTTAAACCTTAATATGTATCCTAATATAACATATTAGAGCTATGACATGAATATATTATGTTTAAGATGTGTGTACCCAGTCATGTGCAGTGAAGCGAGAATGAAAGATCCTCTTCTGTTCTTCAGCCTCTCTTTCTTTAAACTAAAAATGCTTTTTAGATCCCCCTAAGTATTCCGTTAAAGTGACATGATTCAGATTTTTCTGGCATTACACAACCATCTTCCAGCAAAAGAACTGTAAACATATTTTAAACTGGACTGTTATGAAAGTTGATGGTCATGGTGTGGTTAATAGTGCCGGAGAGTGAGGCGATTTCTCACTATTCACCTCATAATTTCCCATGTACCCGTGAAAAATGTTCTTTATACCGTAATATTTTTCATCTTCCAAATAGCAAATAGCAATAGCAAAAATAATAATAATAATAATAATAATACTTTATTTATAGAGCCCTTTAAAACAACCACAGCTGCAACAAAGTGCTGTACATAAAATCAAGAACATTTAAACACATAAAAATAAAACAGTTGTTAAAACATTAAGATCAATAAAAACAATAAAAACAGTGCAGAACAAAATCAGAAATCAGAAAATGAAAATAGACATCATATTCTACTACAGTAATTGTCCAATATGGTGAATTGTTACTGTCACGGTGGGTGTTGTCCTTTAAACAACCATTAAAATATTTTTTTTAACTTGTCAATAGCCAAGACATTCTGAATAAATCCTTTAATGATAATCATTTATAAATGTTATTACATGGCCTTGTGTGAGTGGTGCTATGACAGATAACTAGTTAATAACTTCTAAGTATGTCAGCTGCATACAGGCAGCCCATTCTGATGCACGGTGTCTGGAAAAGCAGCACCAAATGCACCTGTTGACCCACACGGCTGCACACAGCGTCAGCAGGGATCAGGGTCGTTACTCTCGGTGGAGCTTAATGGAGAAAGCATGACTCAAGCTCTGCCTGGGTTAGGAGTTCAGGCTCCCTCTGCCAAGGCCCCGCATTAAAAATCTCGAAAGCAACTGTGAAATTGGAAGGAGCCTTGGATCAAATCAGAGACAGGTGTGACTCCGAAGCTTCAAGCATGAGTGCTAAAGGGTATCCAAAGAAAATGAGCAACACAACAAGCAGTCTATCGGTTAATGTGTGTGGAATCCTGATTTACAGACCAATTCTGTCGTTACATAACTGAGTGAGCTGGGATATTGGTTTGTTTATATTCACTTACTGGTTTGTTAACTCTAAATTCTGGCAGAGCAGGACAGTCCCAGATATATTTTTATCCACCACCTACAGTATGAATCCACTAATAAACATATTAGTCATCTTTTTCTTTATCAGTGTCAGAAAAATGTGTAATCAAACTGCCTAAAATTGACAAATGTCAAAAAAAAAAATTAAAGCAGAAGTGTTTTCCATAAAAAATCTTGAACTAAAAGTTGCTACAATCACAGTTTTTATTTATATAATGGATAATGAGTGTATTAGCCAAGATCGTTGTATAAACCCCTTTTGAATTATTTGCAACCCGTTCCAGGATTTTAACCTCTTTTCGTCTTTTTTTTTTTTTTGACAATGTAATATTTTGGTTCCTTTTTACACTTCTCATAGTTTAGCATGTACAGTAGTTTCCAGACAATGGAGGAAATGTTCACAGCAAATTTAAAAAAGAAAACCCGTAAAGTATCATAAGGAGAAAAGATACCGTATTCCTCGGTCTATAAGTCGCACCGGCCTATAAGTCGCACCAGTCCAATTACCGGTATGTCCAATAAAGTGAAAAAATCCACGTCTAAGTCGCACCGGCCTATAAGTCGCACCTCACGGCACAAAACGAGCACGCGCAGCAACAACAGACCTGCAGTGCAGCAAACAGACCTGCATCTCTTTGATCTTTAAAGATAAACACATAAAAAATATATTTTTGTTAGCTGACATTACAGTAAAAGTGTGTCTCAGTTTAACTTTTCTTGATAAATGCACTTTGACGGTTAAAAACCGTTAAATTAAGTGACCATTTTTTGACCAAAGTGAAAAAAAACGAAAAAAACACGTATAAGTCGCACCGGCCTATAAGTCGCAGGGCTTAGAAATGTATGCAAAAAGGTGCGACTTATAGGCCGGAGAATCCGGTAATAGTCTTGTGGTGATGCATTAAATACAAGTATGAACAAAATTCCTGCAACTATTTAGTTTGTCACGTATTGAGCAATGGAACGTAAGTGTATGTTAAGAGCATCATGAATGAGACAGGCATTAAATTTAGCTACCTAAAATTAAACAAAATGATGTTTCTCTTTTGGATGCCTGTTAATCATTTGTTGCTCTCTTTCTAGTCCTTGGAGAACCAGAGCCAGACAAGAAAGAGCCTGGCAGTCAGACTGTGGCTCATGGGAAAGCTTCACACTCAGACAGAACTTGGCTGGATCACCCCTCAGACTCCATCACTATTCCTGAGAGGCCTTGAGGAGGAATGTCACGGCTTCTAATGGACACAGATGGTTATGATGCCATGAGCCAAGCAATGTGTTAATTTGTGGCTCTGTTACTGTACTGCATTCCTGCAAAGGCATATAGTCAACACCACAGTTTACCATTTCAGTACAATACAAATATACATATTCAGCCAAACTTATTCAGAAACATCATTTCACAGTCAAGATGAGAATACACCTAAGCGGTCTTGGTGCAAGCAAGTTGTGTCGTCAGCATAACAAAGTTGCTTTTTATGTCAGCACTTGAGATGTGCTATGAGCCAAAACAAGAAATAACGCCATAGTATGGCAGCAATGGTGCCATAAGAAGTTGTACAAGAACAAAAAGAATATTATAGCGTGTACACAGATCTAACTTCACAGTTTAGACTTATCTGTTTTTCTTTTTTACAGAGATTTTAATCTATTGTTTGTGATCACTGTATTTTCTTCAGGTTGCACTGTGAAACAAGTTGTTGACGCTATTTCCTCACAACAAGGTTGATACCGTACTTTAAATTTTGGTGATGCTCTTTCTTTGTAGAGCATACGTTTTTGTAGAGAGTAAGTTTTCCCTGCATGAGCATGCATTTTCTCTGGGTTTTCAAGCTTCCTCTCACAAAACAAAAGCATGCACGTTAAGTTACTTAATGGGTTTTAAGTTGTCATTTAGACTAAGCCTGTGCCTGCATGGTTTCTGTCGTATAGCTGGTGAACAGTCTGGGGTATACCCTCCTCTCATCTTCTGGTTGCTGAAGATAGGTACAAAGGGCTCAAATCAGTCTTGCTTGCAGATTCATCCTGACTGCTGTTCTTGTCCTCCTGAAAATCACTTACACAGTGTGCAACAAGTTACTAATTTTGAACATGTATGGCCAGCCACAATTACTCCCTGTGTATAGAGTAGGGTGGCGTAATCTTTGACATGTATCATATGAGGCAGAGAATAAAGAATAGAAAATTTGAAGTAGGGATGCACAATATTATCGGCATGGTATCGGTATCGGCCGATATTAGCGATAAAGTTAAATATCGGCCATCAACCATTCTATCAAAATAACTCACAGATATAAAAGGTGCTGTATATGGTGCTGTTTTTGAATGACTGTTCGAGTGTTGTCATTGTGTTAGAGAGAGTAACTATCATGAATAAATTTGACAATAAATATAATGCAAGTTGAAACGTTACATAATTTTCATCCCCCTTTTTGGCATCTGTATTTGGTAGCAGGCCAAACTGACAAAGCTCATGCATAATAATGTAGTATTTTAATTCCACACAGAGAAAGCTATGTAGTCTCTGTCAGTAGGTGTAGGAAAAAAAATATTGGTATTGGTATCGGTTATCGACCAAATAAGTTTTAACATATTGGTATATCGGGCATTGGCCAAAAATGCAACTCAATCCTACTATTGCAATTTTAAAATCTGAATAAACATAATGGTGAAACTGCTGTTAATTTTTTTTTTATTCTAAATGGACATCGTTTAACATCACACTGGTTTACACAGGTTTCAAAGTTTATGTATGAATATAAAAAATGAAGACAAAGATTGCCTTAATTCATGTTATCGGTAACCTAAAAACAAACGGTCTTAAATAGTCCATTACAACATCAAGGTAAATAACATCCTATATGACAGATTATTTCATGCAAACATATTGTAAAACCAACAAGACTGTGACCATTGTTCATTTAATTTCTTTGAAGACAATTTGTATAGGCATAAAAATGCATGTAGAAATCTTGAATTTAAAAGCGTAATGTGTTTTCTATAGCCCACAGTGACACCAGTGAATGATTGGAACTGGTAGTCTCTGCCTGTTCACCTGCTGGTTTGTTAGTTCTGCTTTAAAGCAAGCAAAGCAAGCAGCAACAAATGATGTGTGTTGTTTCCTGTCTGTGCATCTGTGAAAATTGCTGTGAAACTTTCTGTCACTCTACATCTACCTGCTCTCCTTATGCTTGCTAACAAGGACCTAGCTCCTCACAGGCTAATATTCAACCTGCCCATCACGCAAATGCACACACACACACACACACACACACACATGCACACAAACCTGCACAGCATACAAACTAGGCAACGGCCAGGCTGCTTTTGCCGAACTCTGCAGGACTGACTAATCAGTGTGACTCACACACCTCTGTGGGTCCAAGACATGACCTGATACTTAATGCAGGATGTCAGAAAGTGCCCACACACATTCACAAGAAGGTAAAAAAACCTTCTCTCTATTCAGTGTGTGTGCTCGTGTTGGTGTCACTACCATTCTGTCTGTGGCTGAAGTTTGCTTCTATCAATTATCCAGCTGTGATAAGACCGTGACAGCTCTGTGCGTTGGTTGTTGCAGCTGTTGTGTTAGCATGTGAGCTTAGGTGTTGTCACAATCCAAACAGTGTAAATGTCAGATCATATCTTGTGGTTCTCCAGGGAGGAAAGAGAAATGAGGAATAAACATGGAAGAAAGTAACACTGATAGATGTCGGGTAAATACAAGCAGAAAGATGATGCTACCTAAAGTTTGGGGGAGTGAAAGTTTGGTCCACCCAAAATTAAAATGTGTTTGCAAAGAAAACAGAAGACTTTAAAGCCTACTTTTGTTTTCTGTTGATGTATCTTGTTGTAAGAGTAGATCATAAGGAATGACTGGTTCTATCATCACCATTTGCCTCAAAGTCAAACTAAATGAGAAATTTATTAACCAGTTGAGTAAAAATAAAAAAAATCCAGATGTATTGATTTACTTGCATCAGTATTGGATTCAGGTCTATCAAAGGCTCAGGTGTCCTCAATACTAAACTTGGATCAACTTTAAATACAATGTATATTCATTCATCCTTTATTTAGTCAGGTAAATCTCATTGAGCCTCGTGGACTCATTTACAAAAGCGACCCGCTATGTCTATTGAGGGTCGTTTCAGTCGCTGATTGGCTCTTGGTAATAATGATGAATTAAAAGAATGCAGCTTCTTTTATCTTACAGAGCATCAATCAATGTTATTCTCTTTTTTTAATTATTTTAGTTTTTTATTATTATTATTACTAATGATGATGCCTTTTTTTGTTGTTGTTGTTAATTTTCTCCTTTCCTCATCAAACCACCAAAGTTAGTGCTCAATAATCCAGGTATTAAATCCAACAATGTTCAATCAGGTCATCTGGACAGTTTCTTTTTTTTGCTGAGACATTTTGTCCTTTATCCAAAGGACTACTTCAGTCTGATGAGCCACCAAACAAAAACTGATTCCCACAAACAGCACACTCTATAGTGAAAAACACCAGTTTGGTATGCTGGTGAAGATTCTCAGTCGTCCAGGACATGATCAAATCAAAAAGGCGTTCAATACAGCTGTGATACCAGTTTGGTATAGTGCTAAAATGGCCTCCAGGGCCCTCCCTCTCCCCCTCCCCACCGTTTCATCCTTTGGAAGAAGGACGAAACATCTCAGCAAAAAGAGAAACCATCCAGATGACCTGACTGAACATTGTTGGATTTTATACCTGGACTATTGAGCATGGACTTTGGTGTTTTGAACCACTTTGGCATGACTGTCTCAGAGGAGTTGATGGGGCAGAGGGCAGGCACCGGAGGCATCTTAGCACCAGCAAACAGTTTTTTTCCCCCACAATGGAGTATGATGTTTGTGGGAATCAGTTTTGTTTGGTGACTCCTGAGATTTAAGAAGTCCTTTGGATGAAGGACAAAACATCTCTTCAAAAAAACAAAAAAAAACTGTCCAGATGGACCTGACTGAACATTCTTGGCACCTTTCCTCATCTTCTTCAATGTATTTTTTATTATTATAAAAAGTCACTGTAATCTTCCACCTTAATGGTTTTCTTCCAGTTCTCTGCTTGTCCAAGTGCTCCAACGATAAACAGCTTTTAAAAGTGACATAAACTTCAAGCCATTTGGAAAACTTGCATTTTTATGCATTTTTAGCAGTCAATAATTTGCAAAACCATGTCTACAACTACAAATTTTCTGCATTTATTTACAGATGTAACAGATAAATTACATTGGAAAATAAAACAGCTAAGTTTGTTGGGAGGCTGTAGAGTTTAAAAATTATTTTTTTTCAATATTATTTATTTTATACTGTATTGTGTTGGACATTTGACTTGTTATTGTTTTGGATAACGTTTTTAATATAAGTTACTAAAGACTACATTGTGGTCCACTTGGTTAGGACTGTTGAAAAGTACAGTAGTATGATTATTCTGAATTTCACTCATTGCTATGTTCTTATAACAGAAGTTTGCATGTTTCTGGTTATTTACCCGTTTTAGCAAAAAGTTTTTCCAAGTGAGTCCAGAATGTCTTGCAATATTCACGTGCTCTTAGTTTCCTCGTTTCAATTACAGGCACTTGACGTCCTGTGGCTGGGATTTTGACCACGTTGTAAACATTTTTTTGTAACAAATTGACACAGGTTTGTCAAAAGTGTCTCAAAGCTGTCTCATTTTTGTTGCAGATAGACCGTGAAATAATGTGCTCTGTCTACGTTTGCATGGCATGCACGTTGCAATAAGCTGTGATTTTCACAAATTTGGCCACAAAAAGTATGATCGCACAGCTTGCTGATCGCTTGGCCACAAACGGAGAGTTCAGTAAGTCTACAAATTTAAATGTGTCTAATTTTTCATGATATTGTGTGAAGTTTGAGTCACCAACCCACTTCCAATGAACAAAAGGTTAATTGGAAAGTTTAAATCTTCACTATTTATTAGTTAAAATTGTTGTCTGACCTTGTGATGGACAGGATTTATTTATCAATTTATCAATGACCAGATAGAGATCAGCTCCCAAAAACCCTTCACAAGTCAGTATGAAAAATAATTTGATGAATGGATTGTGCTAAAGTTCCCATTAAAACAAAATTTTGATCCAAGTTTAATGTTTTTTTTTTCTTCTATTTACTGGTGACTTCATGTAAAATATGTATTTCCACATACAGTATTTAAAACTTTATTTTAAATCACACACTCAAAGGAAGCTATGTCTAAGTACAGTTATGCAAGTTCTTAAAATACAAAGACCACATTAATTGGCTTTTATTTAACAATTAATTACAAAGATTGAAGAAAAGTTTTTAGATATTGTGTCGTTTATTATAAGATGTTGTTTTGATGCAGGTAAATGCCAAACTTTTAGATAGAGATACAGTTCACTTAGCAACAAGCAATGCTAAGAAGTGAATCACACTGACAGTTTTTATATTACTATTAATATCATATTAGGTACGGTGATAAATAAGACTTGGTTGTGATGGCAGCAGTTACTCTTGGTCACGAATTTCCCCTTGGATTTAACGTTTAGTGATTTTTCAGAAATCTAATGTCACAGAAATAACAAATTCCTTAGAAGCAAACCTAAGTTGACGAGTTCACTTTAGTTTCTTTTAGAGCTGATCTTGGACCAAATGAATTAGAACAATATGAGACAGTAACAGGAGCACACAGTGAAACATTAAATTGGACTTTAACCGCAAACTAATCTAAATGCATGCTCAGTAATCCAGGTAAAAATCCAACAAAGTTCAATCAGGTCATCTGGAAGGTTTATGTTTTATTTTATTTTTATTTAGACATTTCGTCCTTCATCCAAAGGACTTCGTCAATCCGAGGAGCCATGATAAAATCCGTCCCACAAGCAGCACACTCACATTATGGACCAACAAGTTTGCTGGTGATAAGATGGGATATGGGGCCTGTCATCTCCCCCATCGACTCCTCTGAGGCAGCATAGCCAAAGTGGTTCAAAACATCAAAGTTCATGCTCAATAATCCAAGTAAAAAAATCCGACAAAGTTCAGCCAAATCATCTGGACGGTTTATTTCCTTTGTTGTTGAGACGTTTCATCCTTCATCCAAAGGACTTAATCAGTTAATATGCATTTTAACTTTAGATGCACGTCTGGTGCTAATACTATACTATACTATACTAATAATATATTAAACACAAGAAGAACTTTTTATAAATAAAGAGGAATATTGCATTTTACCCAAGTCAAAGACCATACCCCAATTGGAGAAAGCTTACTATCTCAATATAACTATATTTGGTAAGTGAAAGACATGGTTCTAATGTTGCAACAACCTTGTTCTATAAGAAAACACAGTAAACAAAACTACAGAATTAAAAATAAATTCCAGAAATGCCTAAAAATAGCACTCAATATGACATTTTTTAGCTGAATGGTCTAAAAGAAGATGCTCCTTTCATGTACCAAGTGCAATTTCAGCAGCGCCCAAAGCTTCACCGCTCTCAGCTGGCTTTCATGTGTTGCAACTTTGGCAGGTGCAGATGAGCTAGCAGACCAGTAATAAACTATTTAGCACTGAATATTTAGCAAGCTGCACACTGCTGAGCACACACCCCTGCTGAATATGAATTTACAAAGCATCAAGCGCGCCGTCCTGCAGCGTCGAGAAAACATGTCAGTGCTTGTGCGTCAGTTGGAGTATGAGTGTGTGCTTCGATTCTATAAAACAGCCTTACACCCTAAAGCATCCCCGAAAACATAACAGCCACACACATGAAGCTCTCGCTAAACCATTGAACTATAAAATGACAGAAACACACACGCACCTCTCAAGTGCATCCTCATGCAAAGCCATAAATAATTTAACCAGAAGTTAAACTGATTTTTTTGCGGAAAGTGTCTGCAAATGTACACTTCTGTCTAGGCCTTGACCTTTCTGCTCTTGGGTGTCTTCATGTGGCTGACGTTTTATAATGAGAAGTTCACTTTAGACCATGAAAATATTGGAAAAAACAACAGCTTAATTTTTTTTTCTCTCCATTTTTAATTTACAGGCACTTCCAGCAAACTAAAATAGATAATAGTGTCTGGTATAATATTCCTAAATGCACAATTATATTCAGAATGCTTAAAAATAATAGAATAAAAAGAAAAAGAATCCATATAACATGGCGTGAAAGAGAGGACTGTAATTTTGGCATTTCTAAACCTTAATAACTTCAGTTTCTTAGAAGAAAAGACAAAAAAAAGAAACCAAATTTTGAGTTTACATATATAAAAAAAGTTTTTATCCAAATTGTTTCAATCAAAGATGGGATTGTTTAATCAGCAGCATTAGGTAGAAAACAAAATGTCATCTGTTTTAAATCTAATATTGCAATTTAAAGGTCCACTGACATCATCTTACAAATTTGCATGAAATGATAGAAGATATATATATTGTATCATTCAACTATGTTCGTTTTTGCAAACAAAATGATAAATTAATGAAAATTCCTTTC
>JBBPBX010012334.1:3936-25721 GCA_038048925.1 Garcialebias charrua | reverse complement strand
ATACAGGTAGTCCCCGACTTACGAGCGAGTTCCGTTCCTGCGAGGCTCTCGTAAGACGAAAATTCGTACGTCGGAACACGAAACACGTGTTCTCGTAAGTCCGGATTTTCGGTCGTAAGTCGGAAAATTTATGCTAGCGCTACTACGAACACTCGTTTTTCATCACAAATGTTCATACTAGTTCATAAACATGCTCAGAAACTTGTTTCCAAACGGTTAGCTAACACACTTTCATCTAAAAACACATAAAAGTGCTGTATTTTTTGTATGTTCTTTACAAATTTACTGCTCGTTCGCCAGCTCGTAAGTCCGGAACCTCGTAAGTAAGAGCGCTCGTAAGTCGGGGACTACCTGTATATATATATATATATATATATATATATATATATATATATATATATATATATATATATATATATATACAGGTAGTCCCCGATTTACGAGCGAGATCCGTTACAACGAGGCGCTCGTAAACCGGAAATCTCGTATTTCGGAACGGTTGCCATGTCTCTCGTAAGTCCGGAATTTCGCTCGTAAATTGGAACGGTTTCGCTAGCGCGACTACAAACACTCGTTTTTCATCAAAAAACTGCTTATGAGTGCATAAAAATGATCGGAAACGTGTGTCACATGTTTAGCTAACGAACTGTGGTGAAAAAACACATGAAAACTCAGTATTTTTTGCGTTTTTTCCAAAAATTCGCCAGCTCGTAAGTCTGGAACCTCGTAGATCAGAGCGCTCGTAAATCGGGGACTACCTGTATGTATATATATATACAGGTATATATCGACTGTATATGTTTCACTGTATTCCTAAAATTTCAACTGCGTTGTTACACAGATTTTTAGGGGAAAAGTGTTCTTATAATTTCCGTTCAGTTTCAAACTATAAAATCAAAAGTTTTACTGGATTAAATCAGACGTTTGGAAGAGTTTACTTAGTACTTTTGCAAATATTGTGAGATCCAGTTCTGAAATGCGGGTCTGCACTAAAGGAAAACAATGCACTTTTCACTGCAGGCTTAACTAAACAAATCTGAGCTGAAAAAGTGTCCACACAGCAAAATTATTAGATTTATTGACCCCCAAAGAGCTGTTTTATGCACTCCGCCATCCTCGAGCTGTTTTCAGAGACTCTTTCTATTGAGGACACAAAATCTAAAATATGAGAGGAAAGAAACTGCAGATTTTTATTTCTGTTCTTATGGATTCATGTGGGTTTTGCTTCCACGAGAACAAAGCAGCGCCTGAAAATGTGAAGTTTGTAATTAAAGTACTTTTATTTGGATTGTGGGGTTAAATGGAGACGGGGCGCAGAATCCAGAGGGTCGCCCCTGGTGGGTGTGGGGGGGTTCGGGTCGTGCAGAGATCCGGGACACGAGCGTGACTGCGCAGCCTGAAGAGCTGTTATGCAACCGCTGACCTACTAACACATATCTGAAGGGGAGCCGGAGAAACTGGAGCAGAGAGTCCGGGCTGCGCGTAATAACGCGGCACAGACACACAGCGAGCCAAGAGACGGAACCAGCACCACCAGCCCCGCTGACTCATCCGAACCGGGACAGAATCAGAAAGTTCTGTTTCCCCCCGCACCCTTTTTTCCGTTTCTTTTCTTCCGGAGGTTTTCTGAAGGGAAGGAGGAAACGGGAGCGAGACGGCTTTTGTTGTCGGGGAAGAACCTTTTCTCCTCCATGCGCCAGGACGCACGACTCAAAGGTACGAACTGGACCCGGTTTTCTGCTTGTACCCGTGTTTAATCATCTGTTCCGGGATTATAAACTAGATTACCCGACAAGGGCATGATGCTTATTATTGTTCACATGGCGGATCCGCCGGCTGTTCCCGCGTCGGCGCGTGACTTTCAGCCTTCTCAGTCACGCAGCACACGCAAATCTCACCCTTTGGGTTCACGCATTTTCTTCGATTTATTACCACAGAATTATAGCAGCACGTGTCGTCAATGTCACGGCGGGTGGAATGGCTCCTGGTGGTGGAGTGTTTTTCCAGGGAGCAGGAATCGGACACATGGCACGCGGCTGCTTTGTTCCACTCCACCTCTCAGCTTGTTGGGATGTTTCTCTGCTTGTTCAGCATTTGGTTTGAATTTAAGCTCAAAAGTCAACTAAAACCATAAACGATTGAAAGTTTTTCCTCAAAATCTTGTGTTTTCTTTCAGGATTAGTGCCATTTTCATCCGATTTAGTGCGTAAATCAAAGCATTAGTGTATATAGGTTATAGGTTATGAAAATGTGTTCATCAAAGCAGAATGCTTTGCTTTCAGTGTGTTGGAGGACTTAACCAGCAGGGACCAAACAGCAGCTCCCTCCTGGGACACACATTATAATTGATTCCTCTTTAATTTGTACTTAACCTTTTTATAAATAAAAAAATTAACGCAGATTTATGTTGTAAATGTTAGTGGGTTTTTTTTTTAATGTTTTCAGCTGTGATGTAACTCAGCTGCTCAGGAACTGCAGCTGCTATTTTTAACCTGCTTAGAAAAAGAATAGCTCAGAAAAAGCAGAAGGGTAAACGCGCTCGTTGCATTCTCGTGAAAACCGCTCGAAAATGTAAGTAAGGAACAAAATCTGCACGTTTTCGTTACATTAACGGTTAATGTGTCCTTGAGTTAAACATTTGTGAGCAAAATATGCTGCTGCCACGTGTTTGTTTACCTACAGAAACAGCCGAAGTGACTGAAAATAAATTAAACTGTGACGGCGTCCACAGTTTTGGCATATTGCTACATGTTTGTGCTCAGATTTGTTACGTATGTAGTAGTGCTTTGTTTACACTGAGTGCGTACCTGCGTTTCAGTTACATCTGGAAAACAACTGGAGGAAACTCCCTCAAACTGCACCGTTTTGATTCCATACTTTGCAGTGAATTTCCTAAAATCGGCATTAGCGAGACTTTAAGGTCAGTTAAACATGTGAGCCTGTGATGCAATGTGTGGAAACACACACACACCGCCCTCGTCTGAGTTCGGCTGCTGCCAGTCGGTCTGGTTTCAGGGTCTGTCTTAAAGCCAGCTTTGTGAATGTAGGTCAGACTGGAATCTGGGTGAGGAAACACACGAGGTTTATAGGGCAAGAGGTGGACTATTTTAACCAGGTCCGAGGACCGGATTACCACCCCCACCCACCCCAAATGCACAAGATAAACCTTGACAAGAGCAAATATTTTCATTTCCTTCAGTTTACAGCCTTCCGTGGTTTCAGTCCCACAGGGAATGTCTGGACCCCCAGTTCTTGTTGTGGCACAAAGTTAAAATGGAGGCCCCTCCACGTGTGCGGGGTTGGATCGTTTTAAAGACTTAGGAGGGGGGGGCGAGAAGATGTCATGCGTTTTACTCTCACTCGCCTCAGAGAGGGGTCAAAGGTGACGCAGACTTCCCCGAGCAGCAAGTGCCTGATAGGGTATTGGGGTGGGGGTGATTCCTCCTCCGCTTGCAGTAGGTGCGACGAGAATCGTTATTTTTAAGTGGCAGTTGTTGCACAAACAGCCAATTACACGACGCATCATACGTTTATCTGCCAGGGCATGGCTTTTCGTTCCGAGCGCCCAGGGGGGGGGCGAGTCAAGATGGAGGCTGGTAACCTGTGGCGTCTGCTGCTATGCGATCACAAGCAGGAGAGATTCAGAGCACGTACACGACGAGCAACAACAGCAGCCCCTCCCCATGCAGTCCTGAGAGAGAGAGAGGCTGCTCGTTGAATCTGGCTGCAGAGATGGGTGTGTGCCATGACGTCAATGCCATCTCGCACTATAATTTCCCATCTGCCACTGGGTCGTGTTAGCCTAATGCGCTGAAAAAAGGTGCTCAGGCCGCATGAAGGCAACAGAAAGGGTCTATTCCTGGGGCTTTCATAACGCTGAAGGCCGATGACGCGTTCAGGGGCTTTCATTCCCTCCTGCAGCAGCAGACTGTGTAAAATTCCTCTCAACAGAATTCTTTCTGTCACCAAATCCGCCTCTCGGCTTCCTCCCACCCTCCCCGGGCTTCGCTCTCTATTTTTAGTGTGTGTTCTAATACCCTCCTGCCCGCCCTCCCTCGTATAGGCCCCGCTGACCTATTTAACGGCGCACACCGTCAAAAGACAGGAGTGTTTTGCGTCTCTGCGTCGTTTCTAGGTCAGTGGGACAGCGCAGACGTGTGCGTGCTTCCTTCCCGCCCTCCTTTGTTTCGCACTCCACCTCCACCAGCAGCGTGCTTTAATGAAAACGATCCATGGTGGGAGGAGGGCTGGAGCCCACGTTTTTCCACGTGTTGTGCTCGGATCCCCTTTGTGCTCCAGCTTTACACAAGAGGGATTCATGAGAGTAGATGTTTGAAGGCGAGCAGGTTACAGCAGAACAGGTACAGTAAACAGGCTTTCCAATTGTTCAAGGTTGCCGTCTGCTATTGTAACGAGAAGTTATGTAACGGGGGTCACTGACCCCGGGGGGAGGGGAGGGGGGTGTAAACGGCCTGGAAAACTTCCACCAATGTAAACAGTTATGTGGCATCGGAACGAAGCAACGGAGAAGACGGGAGAAGTTTGTTTTTTTCGGTCTTGTGCCATCAGTATCTGAATAACCGGAGTGTTCGAAGGAGATTCTTTGTTCGTCTCTTTGCGTCTGGCCTCATGTCCAAGGTTTTCATTGTGCAGAAAAGACCACAAGGAGGTGCCTGTTTCTTCAGCAACGCTTCTCTGCATCATTTCTTGCCCATCATACCTTTTCTCTGAAAGAAAACAGGAGGTTAAAAGTTGTAGGGAGCATTCCTCGAGATCCGATGCACGTCACCCGTATCTGTATGTTATTCTTACTCGCTGTTTAAAATAAAATGTTTGAAAAGTTATCCAGAACTGTATCGAGCGGTGCAGTTTGAACGAGTTTACTCAGGTAGTATTCTCTAGATCAGTAAGTTTAAAGTTATTGGGTATAAATACGTACAGAAACATAAAAAATGTCAAGACTTCTTGCTCTTCCATGAACTTTATAGATCTTTTTTTAGTCTCTTCGGCTGCTTTCGTATGTAAACAAATGGTAGTTAGCACAAATTTGCTGTTTGCTTTGAGGGGAAAATGTGTGGATTTTGCTCATTACTTTATATTTTTGAGTCTCCGTGACTTTGCTTCACCGAATTCTGTTTCCAGGGTTGGAAATCTGGCAGCGCGATCATAGGTCCTCCGCTCCATTTCGTTTTTTGGAACAAAAGCTGAAACCACAGAGACTTTATTATCACCGGCACAGTGACCTAGATCGTTACATTCACTCTGGGCGTGTGTTTCTGCGTCACAAAAAGATGTTTTCATATTTGTACCGCTCTCCAGGGTTCAGTGCGGTGATGTGTTATTAATTACTGCACATAAACTACGCAGAGCTGTGCAGAGAGGAGACACAGCCAGGTCTGAAAAACAAGAGCGTATTACATAACCCGGCACCGCTGTCAACATCTATATGCTGTGCATTGTTTTTAATTTTATTACGCAACACACGAGGAGTGGGAAAGGTTTCCTGCTTAGCTCTTAATGTTGACATATAAGGAAGCTTAGCAGCATGTCTTGTGTAATTTTAGATGCTGCAATGGCTATCGGAGAAAACCGAGACGCTGTTGTTTTCATGAAAGCATCTCACCCTTTAAAAAGCATAAATTACAATTACACGTCATGGCTTTCTTCCTGCACAAAAGTCATATAGACATGACTTCCTCTGCTCTTTATTTGGCCATTGCTGCAGAATGAGGTTGCTCTAATTTAACCTACTTCACTCCTCATGTGACAGATTTACACAAGATGACTGCAGAAGCAGCAGCATATCCACATGTTGACAAAGAATCTGCATTTGTTTCATTTCACAGAGCTACCAAAAGACCACATTTAAGCTCAATATCAGTAAAATGTATGCAAAGTAGACATTTTTGCATTTGCTAAGTGTGCTTTTCTGTGGCGCCAACCTTGAACTCTGCTGGCTCCAAAAGTTAATCAGTTGTAAAAGTTCATCCAATGATTACTTTCTGAAAGTTTTGTTAGAAGCCCTTTGGTGGTTCATGAGATATTTTGCTAAAAGTACAAACACAGACAAGCAGATATGTTAAAACTTTGTTTTATTTATACAAAAATGTCAGTAAGACCCGCTGTGACGTTCTACCTTATCTTACCCTTTGCCTCTGTTTCTCCTTGTTTTTGTCTCAGAATCCCAGCTAGAGGTCAACAAACAGCAACGCTGAAGCTGGACCTTCAAGGAGGCCCCAAGACGAGCTGCTGACCTACATTCTGTGTGAAACAGCGAGAATCAGAGCAGCCACCTGACAGGCATCGAAGCTCTGCCGAAAACCAACAAACGCCAATAAACACTCCCAGAAGACTCCAAAGAGCTCGGAGGCAGTCGCAGAGACAACTCAAAACCCCAAACCAACACACCTGTTTTCTTTTTTTCATCCCCGTTTTTTAAAACACCATTTCAATGTCTGAGGTTTTTGTGGAGTTTCACCTTTTTTTAATCTTCCTGGCTAATTTGGACACTTGAAAGTTTTTACTTTTGATTTTCGAAACACAATTAGTAGAAATCAATGAGGCAATTTCTCAGAGGAGCACAAATACCTCGTCCAGAAGTTTTTGCTGATCCCCCGACATAGGTCAAACATCTCGTCATTAAAGAAGAAGGCTCGTATTTCACATCTCCCCCCTCCCCCCCATTGCCCTGTGCTAGAGTCGCGCTCTGGTTCCCAGCAGGGAAGAAAAATGGAAAGTCTTAGTCTACACGCCCCATCCACCACCAACAAAAGCACCATGGAAGTTGATACTTATTCCCCCTACAATGACAGCCTCCCATCTCCTGCTCCTGAAGGAGGCGCTCGGCTCGGCCGCCAGCCTAAAGGCTCCAAACCCAGTGCGTCGTCCCGCCGTAAGCGAGAGTTCATTTCTGACGAGAAGAAAGACGCTTCCTATTGGGAGAAGCGGAGGAAGAACAACGAGGCAGCCAAACGCTCGAGGGAAAAGCGTCGCCTCAATGACATGGTCTTGGAGAACCGTGTCATGGCTCTGAACGAGGAGAACGTTCGTCTGAAGACGGAGCTCCTCCAACTCAAGCTGCGCTTCGGCCTCATCAGTGCGTCCTCCTACATGGAGAAAAGTCAGCAGATCTCCAACAGCGTCACTGATGGCGATGCTGGTAGCAACGGGAGCACCAACGGCACCCCAAATAGCAACACCTACCTCTCCAGCAGCGGGTATTCCAGTGCATCTCAGGTGATGCTGAACTCAGACTCATCTGAAGCCGAACAGTCCAGCCGGGGTGACCGCCACATGGCGCTCCACAAGTACTCTCCGCTGGGCTCCATGTCCGACATGTCTGACGGCTCTTCCAGAGACAGCCCCGAGCCCATCGGTTACAACATTAAGAAGGAGCCCTCAAGCATGGAGTTGGAAAGCAACGGAATTGCCAACGAAATCCCCAATGGGATTCTCAATGGAATACCAGGTGGTGCTTACCATGGCAACCACACCACTCTGGTTTCGTCTCACCAGCAAAACGCCCCGTTGGCCGAAAGTCCCAGGGACTACCAGCATCAGCAGCAGTGCCGCATGGAGAGCTCCAGTCCTGCTCCTCAGGCCCCATCTGCACAGAGGAGTGTCATCCTGTACCAGTCCAGCAGCGGCTGTTACCCCATGGAAACCCAGAGACCGAAGGACCAGCATTCCCAGCAGGGCAGACAACTTCAGCACATCTCCAGGTTCTCTGACTGCTCAGTGACCATCACAGAGGTCGCCGAAAAGCTAGAGAGGACGAAAACCATCAACTCACCACAGTATGACTACACCAATGGTCACACTGAGTCCTCTGAGGAGCTGCAGCAAAGGTACAATCACAACGTCCAACATGACAGCATCCATTGTTGCAGCTACCAGGTTGAGGAGAACGATCTCCAATACACTGAGAGCCACCAGAACTCATTTGCCCCTGATCTTATTCACAGTGAGGAGGGCAAGTCCTTCATACAGCACAACGGATACCTCAATTCACTGGATGAAGAGCCCCCAGTGCTCACCTATGAGGGAGGCCCCCGAGCCGACGGCTTCTATCAGGAGAACTCTTCCACTAAAGACACCTCCTCAAGTGACGGGGATCCACGGAGCTCCGATAAGGAGGGCTCCACAGATGACGAATCACCCTCCTCTTCCTCCTCAGACATCAGCAGCTACCACCAGAAGACAGACGGGGCTGTTGGTTTACACGGCGAGTTCCAAACCGAGGTCAAAACCACTGCGCTGCCCCACAAGCTCCGCCTCAAGTACAGAGCTCTGTCCAACGGAGCTCAGGTGGAGGGACCGGTCAACAACTCCATGTCGCCATCTCCCACTCTGCCCCAGCACCCATACTTAGCTCTTCCCACCAACCCTCACAGCAACCAGGCCATCGGAGAGAACAGGGAGGTTCTGATGGAGTACGTGGAAGAGGTCACGTCTCAGGTGAAAGAGGCTAAAAAGGAGGGAGGGAAAAAAGGATCCAACAGCGGCAGGGGTGGACGCAACAAAAGGCGAGATTAGAGACAAACATGAGCAGTTTGAGGTTTTTCCCGTCACGTCAATGTCATCTGCCAAGAAGGGACACTCATTTTGACACCTTGCAGGACTGAAAAAAAATCAGTGTAAGGTGTATTTAGCGCTGCGTGAAAACATCCAGATGTGTGAAATCCATCTCCGAACAAAGATGGACGCCTGTTCTGCTGCGTTCAGGATGAAAACCCTGAGTCGCTGATGGAACCTGCACTTCTTCAATTGGACACATTGGCTCTTATCAGGCGCAACGTTAAGAGAGAGATTCAGCAAAACACTTGTCTTCCTTGACGTGGCGTGTTTTCACTGGGGGGGATTTGACATGTCCAGATGTTTTCATTCCGATTTTACTTTCAAGATTCACTGTGTCACCTCTAACTGTTTCCTACACTTTCTCCTACCTCCCACTGATTCCTCCAATTAAAACAGCACGGTGAGAGATAATTAAACTCCAGAGTTTGGGATTAATCCCTAAAAAAACAACAACAAAAAAGATTCATTTTGTAAATTGCCTTAGTTTTTAATGTGGCATTACGGGAGCATTCTTTTTACCAAAGACACGCATCTTTCCTTCACCATTTTCTTTGTATTTTTTTGTGGGGTAAATAATGGTAAATGGAGCTTATAACATCCTTCCTCCTCACTAAAACATCAGCACACAAGTCCTCTTCACTCCCAAAGCACTTAGTTTGTACATTACTGTGAAATATAAATTTGCATATATTGAATATATATATTTTAAGAAAAAAATTGGCAAAAACTATAAAAAAAATAAAATAAAAGAAGAAAGCAATGAGATGTAAATGTTGGAGGCTTACAACCCCGGTTCAGAAAAAGGTGAAGACGTTGTGTAAAATGTAAATAAAAACACGATGGAATGGTTTTCAAATCTCATAAACCTGATTTTTATTCACAAACGGCCGTAGCAGACATACCAACTGTTTAAACTATTGTAATATGTTTAAGGAAAAAGGAAAATAATGTTGAATTTTTGGCTGCAACACATCAAAACAAGTTGTGACAGGTCCATGTTGATCACTGTGAAGCACCCCCCCCCCCTCTTCTTTTACCAACAGACCTCAAACGCCTAGGAACTGAGGAGACCAGCTGCTGGACATTTTATGGGGGGTGTTGTCCCATTTTTGTCTGCTGGAGGATTACGTACACCTTTTCACAACAGGTCTTCTTTGCTGGATGGGGGCATTTATTGTTCTAAAACCTGTATATATTTTCTGCATTTATGGAGCCTTCCCAGATGTGGAAGCTGCTCTTTCCATTAAACACTAATGCACCCCCATACCATCAGAGAAGCAGGGTTTTGAACTGTGCGCTGATAAAAAGTGGGATGGTCTCCCTATAATTACGAGAATGCTGTGCTTGTGGTTTCTAAAAATCATTTCATACTGACCACAGAACAGTTTATTTTAAATCAGCTTTGATGCAGATTCTTCAAACATTTTATTTCTATTATGATTTGTAGACAATCATGTGTTGCAGCCATAAAATTCAAAATCACTTTTTTTTAAAGTATTGCTTAGTTACAACATTTAACTTGTTTACTTTGTCCCATTGTCAGTGAAATATGGGACATCATATTGTTTTTTTATTTACATTATACCCCCTTTTTTTTTCAGAACCGCGGGTGATAAAAGTAAGGTTTGTTGTTTTTGAACCTTTGTACAGTTTCTCCATGAGTAGAAAAATGCCTCAAAAGTTTTTTTTTTTTTTTTTTTTTCACTAAAACTGTGAGCCACTACTTTAAAAAAAGAAAGACACAAAGTTGAAGGTTTCTCAACGGTCCTGGTGTCAGGGTTGAGATTGTTCTTGACGTTCACCAGTTCAGGCCAGTTATGCACATATCAGTCAAGGCTGTTGGCAGAACTTCACGAGCACAAGCCTTGTTTGCCAGTCAAAATAAAATAAAACATCTAGACAACAAAGTGTCTCTCTACTTGCAACCAGCAAAGCTGCTCCCTTTTTACAAGGTGCCTCTTTATTGTGTTGTTCCTCGTCCCCACGTTGGCCAACGTCCCCCCTCACCTCCGCACTGATTTGTTTTAGCAACAGTAGCTGCAGGAGATTTATACAGTATTTAAAACTGTTCTACTTCCTGGTGCCTGCCTTTGGCCACTATGTATAAATGTAAAGTTGTCTCTTTCTCTCGTATACTACTGTTAGTATTTTATTATTATTATTTCATCAATATTGTTATTTTTTATTATATTCAGTTTTGTGTTCTGTTTATTTTGTGTGTGTGTGTGTCACTGACTTGTCTCATGATGATCTGTGCTCTTCCTGGTTGTGCTGTGTGTTTACCCACGCTTCCCTTTGACACATTTGTATTCTGTGTTACTGTATAAATTTTGTCTTTTGCTGAAAGGCTTTCTGAAAGCAAAAATGTAAGTACAGCTTGTCCAGGAGGATGTTTTGTTAAAGATTCTGTCGACATGCAAAAAGACTGTAAGAGAAAACACTCAAATTGTGAAAGATAACGCGGAAAACATTAAAAGTTGTTGAATTTATTGAATGTCTTTTGAGGGTATTTTTTTGGTCATGTTTATAAAAACACAAAATTAGAGACTGCAAAAATGCAGAGTGCATTATTGCTGAATGACTTTTGGTGAAAGCTGCTGAAGAAGTGTTGAGTTGAATTTGAATAGCAGAAAAAGAAAAGCAGTAGACAAATGGCAGAAACGTATAGAAAAAACTGAATAGATTACAAATGTTGGAAATTAGCTAACAGAAAATACAAAAAAAATTAAATCAATCAATCAATCACCTTTATTTCTAAATTAGGATGGAAAGGAGCATAAAAACTGAAATTACTCTTATTAGGAATATAAAAGGAGAAATTTGGTTAAAAATAGGCCAAAAAAGCTAAAATTAGCAGAAAAAAACAAGCTGGAAAGGAAGAAAATCAGTTGAATTTAACAGAAATGAGCATGCAAGGATTAGGTTAGCAAAAAGAAGCTGAAAAAATAACAAAAAAAGCTGAAATTAGCAGAAAGAAACTGCAGAAAAAAATGCTGAAATAAGCTAAAAGAAAGGAATCTGAAATTAGAACAAAAAGCTAAATTTAGCTAGAAAAGCTAAAGGAAGTTTTGTTTTTTTCCTTTCGGCTTCTTCAGGGGTCACCACAACGAACTAAGTTGCACAAAGACTTGGCAATTGTTTTTACACCGGGTGTCCTTCCTGATGCAACCACAGACCCCTGAGCTACCACAGCTCTCTGTGTGGAGCAGAGAGCTGCTATAGGGTGCACGGGGGAGCAGATGGTGGGGGTTAAGGGTCTTGCTCAAGGAGCCAGAGTGGGGCAAATGAGGGTGGAGGCATGTGTGGGTGCTTCACCCATCCCACCCATTCAACCTTTATTTATACAGGTTAATCCCATTGAGCCTCGGGGACTCATTTACAAGAGAGATCTGAAACCCTGAACACCCACATTTTGATGTTGTCGGTACCGGGAGTTGAACCAGCAATCTTCCGATCACAGGCCCACCTTCTCTAACCTCTGCGCCACCACTCCCCACAAAAGCTAAAGAATAAAAAGCTTAAACTGGCTGAAAAAAGCTGGACTGAGCACAAACAGTGTGAAGGCTGAGAGATCACCCTTCACTTTCATTGAGGAAAACATGGCAGAGAAAGCTAAATATTTCAAAAAGTCAAGATTCCACAAACACCAAAAGTCCCAGTGGGAATGTCCTGAATGAGCCGAACGTTTTGATATACGAGTTGTTGAAATAGCACAAAAATTGCGGAACGAAGTTCCGTGCCGAAAAGCATGCAAGAACAAAGGATAATTGCGAGAATGGTTTAGAAACATTCACACAACTATCATTATATGAAGGAAAGCGCATTCGAGGCCGTAACCACGAGGCTGCAGGTTAGAGCAGGTTGCACCAGGAAGGGCTTCCAGGGTAAAACAATCCCAAAATGTTTGTGCAAGTTCGCCTGATGTGGCAACCCCTGCTTAAAAGAGCATACCTGTTCCATGCTCAAACTTACAGCAGATTTTAAAACAGGAAGGTGCACGCTGACATGTCCAAAGATCATCAAGGAGCTGCTTCAACCAACTAAATTAAAAGCTACGGTAAATGAAAAACCCTCCAGAGCAGGAGTAATATTTAGTTTAAGAAGGGTCACGTTGACGAAGTTAACCAAACAACCTCATACTAATCACAGGAAATGACGAAATATTGTACTGCTGCCTAAAATGATACACTATTGTATTTGCTAAGTGAGCATGCTCTTTTTTAGCCAGCGGGGGGAAAGGGTGTGTGGGTAAGATAAGGTGTGATTGGCCAACAAGGAGGATGGGGGATCGAGTGCCTGGTGCGCACACAGTCTGGCTGGTCTGATAATATGTGAGAGTTCATAGGCAAATAAAGAACAAAACAAGTGTTTTTATTCTTTCATTGTAGTGATTGAAAATGGTTAAACTATTTATTGGGATTTGTAAAACCGATCTATCGTATATCACATAGGTCAAGGGGGTCCAACACACCTCCTGGAGGGCCACCGTCCTGCATGATTTATGTTCATCTACTCCAACGTGCCTGATTTGAAGTAAGCCTATTCTGCCTCCACATGATTTTATCTTTGATCTTGGTTGATATTATTATTGATTTTACTTGATTTTATCACTTGTTTTATTTATTTATTAATTTTTTTTTAAGCAGGCCTATTCTGCCTCCACATGATTCTGTCTTTAATCTTAGTTGATATCATTATTGATTTTACTTGATTTTATCACTTGTTTTATTTGTTGTAGCACTTTGAGATTTTTATTAATGAAAAGTGCAGTATAAATTGAATTTATTATTATTATTATTATTAAGTGGTAATTAATGGGCTTCTTCAGAACATGGAGGTAATTCAACCATTGAATCAGGTGTTGAGCATGCAGGGAAACAAGTAACATGCAGGACGGTGGCCCTCAAGGACCAGGGTTAGACACCCCCTGATAACATTATCCTGGCAACACTGAACTAGTACGGTAAAATACTACCAGGCGTCTGTTAGAATGCAATTTGGAACTATTTCTTAATTTTTCAATTAGAGTTTGTTGCACAGTAACACATGCGGTCTGATATGTTCAAAAAATACAATGTTGGACATTTCTCTTTTTTTTAATCAAATACAGTATTCTCAGTTGAGCACAGCCCCTAAACTCTCAGTCCAAAAATCTTTAAATTTAAAGTTTAAATGTTGGTTTTGATCAGTCTATTTTATGCTTTTTGTTTCCATTTGACAACGGCTTCAGCCCTTTTCTGTGTGCTTACAATGACTCAGCTGACGTTAAGCAGCGTTGCATCAACAAGTGTTTCTACATGAGCTCAGTGACGGTTCTAGTGCTGTCCAGAATTGCACAATTTCCTAATCCATTGCTTTAGTTAGAGGGTGTGTTAAGTAAGGAAATGAGAAAAAATGGACAAAAGCAAGCAAAAACAAGTTACAAAAGAACCTTAAGTGTAGAATATGCGTGGGGAAGATTCTCAGTCATCCAGGACATGATAAAATCAGAAAAAGCGGTCAATACAAAAACAACTGGACTTTATTTGTGGTTAGCAGACTTGGACTTAAGTGTAGAAATGCACCCGTCTGCAAACGTTAAACGAACCGGCCTCCCGTTAAAGGATCAGCAGGTTGGCACAAACAGCTCGTCACATATAACATGACAGGAAGGACAACCTGTCAGACGCCGAGGTGTTGCAGTGTCATGGAAACACTTTTTTTCATCCTAATTTCATGACAGCAGCCCTGGTTTAAAAATGTCAACAAAAAACACCTTTGAAAAAACACTTCAGAGCATGTTTTCAACCAGAGTTCTCCACATGGAGCCATTCTGTGAAGCAAATCAGACGCTGAACTCCTCCTGTGTGTCTCAGTATCAGATTAATGGATGAAAGGTGTGTAAGTGTGTGTGTGTGTGTGTGTGTGTGTGTGCGTGCGTGCGTGTGTGTGTGTGTGTGTGTGTGTGCGGTGTGTGTGTGTGTGTGTGTGTGTGTGTGTGTGGTAGCTGACCACAGAGAGACCTGCTGGTTCTCATTAGTACTGTAATGTGAAACTCTTTTGTGTTTTCAATTCTGCCCTCGAGCAACAAGCTGCAACAAGGTGACATTCTTGAAAAGAGAAGAAAAAAACACATTTAATGAACATAATACTGTCCTGAGTTTTTGCATACTAGTATAAAAAAAAGAGTATAAGAAGTATAACTAAAATAAACTAAAGGTTTCTAGCATTGACATTTGCAAAGTGGCAAAGCAGCGTATGAGTTAATGTGCACAGTATGACTCCTCAGTCTCCTCCCTGATGGCAGCAGTCTAAAGCGGCTGTGTAGTGGGTGTGTGGGATCACCTGCCATGCAATGGGCTTTCCGAGTGAGGCGTTTGCTGTGTAAGTCCTGCAGTGAGGGCAAGGAGGTGCCCACGATCTTCTCAGCTGCTCTCACAATGCGCTGGAGGCTCTTGCGGCAGGATGTAGTACATGCACCAAACCACACAGTGATCCAGTGATACAGTGTCAATCCTGCTTGCCTGTTAGCAAAATATCTCCTAAATCGCTTCAGATGAAACGCTCAGAAAGTAAATATGAAGTATATAAACAACCTATTCTCTTAAAGAAGCACGCTCCAAGTATTACTCCAACATCATCAACACCTGCCCTGGTAACTCTAAACAGCTCTTCTCCACAGTAACTCATCTACTTAATCCCATTAAACAAACTTCTGAGGAATGTGTTCAAAAATGCGACCTGTTCCTTTCATCATTTAAAAACAAAATTGACACCATCAGATCTCAGCTTCACAACCTCCCTGATCTTCGTTTACCATCTACCCGTCTGCATCCTGGGTCCCTGAGCAGCTTTGATGAGGTTGTTCAGAGTGAGGTGGAGTCCATCATAAAGAAAATGAAGCCTTCATCCTGCGCCCTGGATCCCTTCCCCTCATCTCTCATAAAATCCAATCACTCTGCAATAAGCCCATTAATCACTCAAATAATAAATCAGTCTCTACAATCTGGTCATGTTCCACTGCCTCTAAAAACTGCCATCATTAGGCCTCTTCTGAAAAAATCTAATTTGGATCCCGACATTTTTTCTAATTACCGCCCAATTTCCCACCTCCCGTTTCTGTCCAAAGTGCTGGAAAAAGCAGTTGCTGCTCAGCTGCAGGACCACCTACAGCAACACTCTCTGTACGAGAAGTTTCAGTCTGGATTCAGAGCAGCTCACAGTACTGAGACTGCATTACTGAGAGTTACAAATGATATCCTCATGGCTGCTGACACTGGCTCTCCCTCCGTCCTTGTCCTCCTTGACCTCACTGCAGCCTTCGACACTGTGGACCATAATATTCTCCTCCACCGTCTTCATGTGGAGGTCGGTCTCTGTGACACTGTCCTGGACTGGTTCAAATCTTTCCTCTCCGATAGGCTGGAATGCGTTAGTCTTGGCAATGCCACTTCCCAGACAGTCGGTGTCTCCTGTGGTGTCCCTCAAGGGTCAGTTCTGGGGCCCCTGCTGTTTTCCCTTTACATGCTGCCTTTAGGTCAAATTATTAATCAGTTCAACATTTCTTTTCACTGCTATGCCGACGACACACAGCTTTACATCAGGACTGGATCATCCTCATCATCCCCATCTCCATCTTCACTCACTGCCCTCTCTGCCTGCCTGGAGGAAATAAGGGCATGGATGAATCAGAACTTTCTTCAATTAAACTGCTCCAAGACTGAGGCCATAATGATTGGCACCCCTCACCAGATACAAACATCAACTTTAACAACAATCTCCTTCTCTGGTCAAGACATCCCCCTCTCCACCTCTGTTACAAATCTTGGAATAAAAATGGACTCTCATCTTACATTTGAAACTCACATTAAGCATCTGTTTAAAACTTGCTTCTTCCATCTTCGAAACATCTCCAGACTTCGCCCATCTCTGACTTTTTCCGATGCTGAGAAACTCGTCCATGCCTTTGTCTCCTCCAGGCTCGACTACTGCAACTCCCTGTTTATTGGAATCCCTGGCAAAAACCTTCAGAAACTTCAATATATTCAAAACAGTGCAGCAAGGATTTTATTGAGAGCTCGTAAATTTGAACATATTACACCCATTCTCCATAACCTCCATTGGCTTCCTGTCACCTACAGAATTCAATACAAAACTGCTCTCATTACACATCAATGCTTACATGGAACTTCACCTGACTATCTAAAGGACATTCTTGCACCATATTCATCCACCCGGTCTCTACGATCACAGAACAGTAATCTACTTCACATTCCACGAACCAAATTAAGGACCATGGGAGACAGGGCATTCTGTGTGGCTGCCCCCCGCCTATGGAACTCCCTTCCTGACTGCCTGAGAGCTCCACAGTCACTGGTTGACTTTAAAAGCGGTTTAAAGACTTTTCTTTTTAAGCAAGCCTATTCTGCCCCCGCATGATTTTATCTTTGATCTTGGTTGATAGTATTATTGATTTTACTTGATTTTATCACTTGTTTTATTTATTTATTTATTTATTTTTTAAGCAGGCCTATTCTGCCTCCACATGATTCTGTTTTTAATCTTAGTTAATACCATTATTGATTTTATTTGATTTTATCACTTGTTTTTATTGTTGTAGCACTTTGAGATTTTTATTAATGAAAAGTGCGGTATAAATTGAATTTATTATTATTATTATTATTAACCTAATACACACTGACTGCCACAGTTTATTGATAGGTAGTATCTTTAATAAGACACACTCCAAGTGCAAACAGATCACACAAGGTATCACAACAAGGAAAAGCGTTATTTTCAAGGTTCGACTCGTTTAACTGCATCATTTCTCGTTATAAGATGGTCTTAGTAGAAAAAAGCAGGAAAGCTTTTTATTTTCTCTCCTTCAGCCCGTCTTCGAGCTGTACGGGCTGTGTTATGTGGAGGAGAACGGGTGAGTAAAAGTAGGTCAGCAAGGGGGGACAGGAGAGGGTGGTGAAGAGGGGAGAAAGAGAGGTTATTCAGAGTGGAGAAAAAGAGTGAGAGAAACGGGGGAGGGAAGGTTACATCATATCCCTCCCCACAGAGTTAACTTGAACAAACTATTAGAAAAGGCTCTTTTTGCTCCAGGGAGCAGGTCAGCAGCACACAGTGACTAATTCTTCCCTCCGAGCTGAGACATTTTACTTAATTTAATGACGTCGTGTCAAAAACCATAATTGATTCTTAAATTCTGTTTGGAGGGGGTTATTGATCGTGCAGAAATATATAACCTCAAGTAACATTTAAGCCAAGTGATGTAAGAAATATAGCAAACTGAACATTTGCCTTTGGCCTCGTTTGGCTTTGAGTGGAATTTCCTCCTAAATACCCCCAAGCGTCAGGTACAGAGGTTGGGGAGGGGGTATGGCTAAGGGAACAGCTTGCAAATTGAAGAACTTAGGGAAAGCTGGGTCACGTTGTTGAGCGTGTTTGTGAAAGTTACAGAGAGCGAGGTGGGTGTTGGCCTTGAGCTGCCTGCGGTGATCAGCAGCACTGGCTGGTTATGTAACCGGGATGCTGCAGTATGTAGGTCAGCAGGGAGAGGCGGGGATGGTGGGGGGGAGGAAGCTGTGCATGTTTGTCCTTTCAGCCATTTGTCTTCATGCAGAGGACGTGCAGCTTATATCATCACAAGTCAACCTCATTTTTGAAGTGATGGTCATCAAATAGTCATCGATAGTTTGTGTCTTAACAGCTGGGACAGCAGTCGTAGAGCACGGAGTACAGAAAAGGGCAGGCTAAAGGCTAGCCAAACAGTTTTTAATATACCGGTAGTTTTTCTGAAAAACTTTGTACTGGTGTGAAAGAATGCTGTATAAACCTATGCACTTAGCATGAAGTGTTTTGCAGTGTTGCTACAAAAATGTATGTTCGCTGAGCATTGACCAATTATATGCAGAAGGCGCCAAGGCTCTTGAATGTATCAGCTTGCCGGGACTTGACTAAACAAGTGTGCAAACTGTGTTTGAACAGGGGAGGCGGGCGGCGGGCCAATACATTCGTAGCCTCGACACAGTTCTCAGAGCAGTCATTGAGCTGTATTGTAACTAGAGTGGATGGGAAGCTGGAAGATGAAGGCACAAAGGACGACTGCCTCCCGATGGCTGGCTTTAGTACAATTTTAAGCCCCACCCCCTCTATGTAAACAAATGGGATGTTTTGATGACTAAAGAATAAAAACAAACTTCAGATAAATTTTCTTAGGTGTGGATTTTTGTTGATTTGCGTAGCTCTTAGCTTAGCGGGACTTACGCAACAAGCCCCACATATGCTGGCTCCAAAGTAACATGGCACCAAAAGAAAGTTTATGGCATCAATGTTGAACAATAAATGGTAAATGGAGCTTACTTATATAGCGCTTTCCAGGCCCCTATGAGGGGCCCCAAAGCGCTTCACAGTACCAGCCATCCACCCATTTATACACACATTCATACACTGGTAGCTGTAGACTGCCATGCAAGGCGCCATCCAGTCCTACCGGGAGCAACTCGGGGTTAAGTGTCTTGCCCAGGGACACAACGAGGTATACAGTGACCGGGGATCGAACCCCGGACCTTCCGGTCCTGAGCCGGCTGCCCTGCTCTACACCATCTCGGCCCCAATAAGAGAAGGGGGAGACACTTTGTCCATCTTTATTCACGCCAAATGACTCGATGGGATGATCAAGCAGACCTGTACATTTAGGAGCCGTTGGCATATCAGTTTACACTCTACTCAAATTAAACTAGATTTGTGTGGCAACACAAAAGTTGTTTGGTTGAGAACTAAAATTGTCTTTCCATTTGTTCAGCATGTGTTTCACATTCACTAATGTAGAGTCCGTTCTTTTACGCTGTCATTTTTGACAAAGACGTTTAATAAGTCTGAACAACAACTGTAATTTGGCTAGCCATTAGCCTAGCCTGGATATACCATGTTTAGGTATAATTGTGAACAACCCAGAGTAACCAGCAGAAAACCAAGACACCAACAGCCATGGAAAGTTAGGTGATTATTTACAATTGTGAATTCATGGGGGAAGCTGCAGGGAAGGAGAATAGGGTTCTCCAGGGATACCGTTTCTGTCCAGAGATATGATTACTATGGCTTACTTGTGTTTCTTCTTTCATAGGCAAGGAGCGGGGACCCAGAGATTCTGGTGCAACAGGGATGACCAAGGAGACCAGGTAAGTGACGTGTGTGGATGGAGAGTTGCCGGACGAACCTCAAGGCTGGATGGCAGGGTGTTAGGTTGATGTCTTATTGTAACGTTTGAAGGTAGCACTTCCTGAGGAAGGATCCAGAGAGACACAAGGAGGTACCAGCTAGCTGGAGACTCAAAGGTAAACCAAGGAGCCAGGAACTGAGCACAGGAGCTCATGCAGTACAAAGGTTAGTGCACTCTCTTTCTCAGAGATACATGCTAGGACTGGACACAGTGCCAAAGTTGTGAACCATGTTCCAGCAGAGTCTTGGTTCAAACAGTCTTAAGTACTGTCAGCTCTCATCAACCGACTGGAGACAGCTGAGGGTAATTGGTGCCACACTGCCTCTCAAGAACTCCACTCAAGAGCAGCAAGAAACTGTTAGTGGTGGGAAAAAAACAGAATCACATAAAGACTTGTGCCTCTTTCCTCGTAAGCTGTGCTCTATGACTGACATCACGGCTGTTAAGGTACTAACTATGAGAACTATTTGATGTCGAAGACAAAAATTCAAGATGGCAGACTCACCCCAGCTGCATCGAGTCTCTAATCAGCGTCCATCCGGATATATGGCCGTTCCTTCCTCAGCTCTTCCTGTTTGCCCGTTGCCAGACTGGTCGCGTCCCTCCACCTCCCCATCTCCACCCGGGGTTTCAAGATCCTTAGTTCTCCCCTATTCTTCATCCCGACTACGCCTCCGGGGAATATCTGCTCGCCTCCATCCTGGTCCTACGACTGTGTGCGTTCCTGCTTCCTGTTCTCTGAAACCTAGCCGGTCAAGGCAGATGGCCGCTTGTCCTGAGCCTGGTTCTGCTGGAGGTTTCTTCCTCATGGGGGAGTTTTTCCTTCCCACTGTCGCTTCATGCTTGCTCAGGATGGGAGTTTTGCGATGGGGTTTGTCTCAGGGTTAACCGGAACCAACGACTGATGGTTGACCGCCATGCAAGTACCGGTGGGATAAGTTGGATGACTACGATCCCCAACTTCGCCACCGGGTTCGGGTCCGGGGGGGTAGAAATCCATAATCTATCTCCCTATGCCGAACATTCAAGCCCTCAGCGGTCCGGCATGCATGCCCTCCACCGGGGACCGAGCGCCAAAGAAACCCTAATCAATAAAACCGTTTAATTGTATTCTTCTCTCTCGTTGTGTGAGTCTCTCCAGGTTGAATTGACAAAACATTACTTCAGAATAGACCAAAATTCCCCTTAAATGACCTGAATTTCTAAGTGCAGTGCAGAGGAACTCAGAGGAAGGATGAGGCAGAAGCTTGTTGTGTATTAGGGCCTACCGTAACCACATTTAATTATTAACCTGGCTAATGTTTGCCTTTAACATTCCAGTCCTCACAAAATTTGGATTAGAAAAAAAAAACATTATTTTATGTATTTTTTTAGATTTGATAGCATTCACTGAAGATTTGAAATAAAAACAACTGTTTCTTTGCATTTGCAATAAATTAAAAATGGTGAATAAAGTCCAGACTGATGTTGTATAATTATCACCCTCCCTCAAAGACGCAACAGTGATATTTTTGCCTGTGTTTATGTGTGTGTGTGTAGATGTGTGTGTTCATTTGTCATCTTTCGGCTGTTTCCTCTTCAGGGGTCGCCACAGCGAGTCATCCACCTCCATCTCACTCTGTCCTCTGCATCCTCTGTCCTCACTCCAACTACCTCCATGTCCTCTAACTGCATCCACATAGCCCCTCTTTGTCTTTTCCCTAGTAACTGCCTTATCAGTGTTAGCAAAATATTCCATGAACTAATAGATGGATTTTATTTAAAGTTTGGACCCAACCCCATACAAGATGGCTAGCAAAGCTACTCACCCACAGCAAAGACAAAAACTGCCATAAGTCAGTCAGTTCTATAAATATTAAGCTCAAATTTGGCTTTATAAAGTCATTAAGAAGGTTTGGCCGATACGGTCAGGGCCGGCCCAAGGCATAAGCGAACTAAGCGGCTGCTTAGGGCCCCAGGGTCACTAAGGGGCCCCCTAAGTGCAATATTATATATATATATA
>JBBPBX010012333.1:42465-54237 GCA_038048925.1 Garcialebias charrua | reverse complement strand
CTACATACATACATATTACATATATACTACATACATACATATATACTACATACATACATATATACTACATACATACACATATATATACATACTACATACATACATATATACTACATACATATTACATATATACTACACGCATACATACATATTACATATATACTACACGCATACATACATATTACATATATACTACACGCATACATACATATTACATATATACTACACGCATACATACATATTACATATATACTACACGCATACATACATATTACATATATACTACACGCATACATACATATTACATATATACTACACGCATACATACATATTACATATATACTACACGCATACATACATATTACATATATACTACATGCATACATACATATTACATATATACTACATACATACATATTACATATATACTACATACATACATATATACTACATACATATTGCATATATACTACATACATATACATATATACTACACGCATACATACATATTACATATATACTACACGCATACATACATATTACATATATACTACACGCATACATACATATTACATATATACTACACGCATACATACATATTACATATATACTACACGCATACATACATATTACATACATACTACACGCATACATACATATTACATACATACTACACACTACATACATACATACATGCTACATAACACATATGCAGTGCTTTAAAGAAATTTCTTCAAATGAACATTCACTTGGCCTAAGGATGAGCTGCTTAGATTTTAGTGGTCAAGGTTAGGATCACATAACCAATCATTCTGTTCTCTTTATATTCCAGGACATTGAATCCAGAGAGGCTGAGGCAGACATTGCGGAGAAGACCATGGGCATCTACACTGTCCGAGCAGAGGGTCGTGGTCCTGATGGTCCAGGTAATGGACGCTTTGCTGATGTTGGAGTTGTGCTGGAAGGTGTGGAAGTCCTCCATAACCTACAGAGTGTCAGCCATGCGTGCGTGATGCTTTATGGACTGATCTATGCACTCAACTTGAGCTATCCGAAAAGCCTGACCCGTACATTCGAGGTGTACCAGAAAATCCTGATGAACCTGGACTCAGCCAAGCTGTCACCAAAAGTACAGACACTGAAACTCAAATTGCCCCAGTGATTTGGCTGGCAATAATGCACATACACAGCTACCTGATTTTTTGTCAGTTTCTCCATCATACAGACTGTTTAAATCCCTTATAGTTTTTGAAGGGTGTGTCAGGAAAATACCTGTTTAATGTTCTTTTTTTTTCTTTTGATGTTGAAGCACTTAACAGGAAGTGATGTGTGCTCCATGGATTTGGCTGGCAATAATGCACATGCACAGCTACCTGATTTTTTTGTCAGTTTCTCCATCATACAGACTGTTTAAATCCCTTATAGTTCTTGAAGGGTGTGTCAGGAAAATACCTGTTTGATGTTGTTCTTTTATTTCTTTTGATGTTGAAGCACTTAACAGGAAGTGATGTGTGAATGTGGCTGTGTAGGTGAGTTCTTATGTGAGTTCATAGATGGTTGGTTTCTAAAATGTTTTAGCGGGACATATTGTATTACCTCAGCTCAAACCAGATTTTTTTTCTTGAATTGTTTCCAGATTCAGTGGAGTTAAGTGTTACAAAGATTTGTTCTAAAAGGTGCTTAAGTTTCTACAAAATCCACTAAGGTGAAGTCTTTATTTTTTTTACTTGTAATATTTTAGGAAAAGTATGGCCAAAATGGGACCTATGGTCTTGTGAATATGCACAAGTGAAACTTTAATTTTGATATTATAATTTTGTGTATTTAATATGATTTGAAGTTTAATAAAGATGTTGAAAGAACAACAACTGATTGCTTCATTAAGATTGTTGGTATGAATGGAAAGGAATTGCATAAATGTTATGCATTTTGATTAATTTAGTTCATTACATATGCATAAATGACATGTAATTAAAATAAATATATGCTATTTATATTGAATAATAAACCTGATTATTATGCAAATTAAAATAATATTCTTTATGTATTTGAAATAAATACCCTCAAGATTATTCATTTAGAGTAATTATATGTTATTAATTCTGAATACATAAACCTGAGGGTTATGCATTTAAAATAAATAGGCCTTATTACATGAATGAATATGCATCATGTAAGGTTTATTTCATAGGTTTGCCTTAAAATTATCTAATAAAAAGACACGCAATTTTGTCATTTAATAAAATTACATAAATCTTAAAAATTAGGGTTAAATATTTCTGTGAGTGTATGAAAGATGAGTTTCTTGATTGTCATAGAGTTTGCTCTCAGTTTTGAGGTTTGGGGAAGATTGTTGACAGCAGAACCAACTGAAACTATTTACACAGAAGTGTTGTCACAACTGGGGGCTCTCCCGGGATCCTTGGAGCCTTTTCCAGAGCCTGATCTTGTTTATTTATCTAGTAAGTGACATGCAGTGTTCGACTGAGCAATCTTCTCTTGCAGTGTGTGTTTCAGCTGAATGGATCATGTTAGTTTGTTTATATCTAATTTCTGCTCATCTTGGTGTTTGATAAGGACTCTAACTCGTACCTGGCGTGTTGCCTGTATGGGTGCGCATTCCATCTGGTGTCTTTTCTTGCAGACGCAAGTGAAAAAATAAATAAAACTCTGTTCCAACAGTGAGTTCACACTTGGTCGCAACTCATGAAGTGAATAATCTAATCCCGAGCAGAAACACTCAATGCAAACGGCACTGTATTTTTTGTCTGAATCGTACGTAAACAACTTGAACTTAACGTAGCTCAAACTCCCGAGTCATTTTGTGGTTAGAAGTTTGACTTTCCAGCAGAAATAAAAAGGTCGAGTGGTACCGCACAAACACTAAACGTTTCCGATCTCTCATATTGAAGAGTTGTGGGGACAAACAGAACCTGCCTCTCACCAGAAGCCTCTGGATACACCACCTCAGGCATGTTTTTCTAATGTTTCTGCCTTTCTGTGTTTTTGGCAGCACAATAGACGTGATAAGCTCAATAAGCCCAACTTGTAAAATGGATGTTGATAGCTTTGTTTGGACATGTTTACAGAGTTTGTTCTTAATCTGCATTACTGTACTGATGCATAAAAACTGCATTTTTAAGAGACTTTTTTGTTTGTTGAATGGTGTTTTAAACAGATCATGTTGCTCCTGGACTCCCTATTTCTTTGTCCTTTCCTTTTTCTTTTCCCAAAAATGTGAGAAAAACAGCAAAGACCTTTGGTTTTATCAAAAGGACTCCCTTTTAGGTGGGGAAAAATCAGGCTTCTGCATCCACACTGGACTTACAGGAGTCCAAAGTGGAGCAGGGCTGCCTTAAAACAACTCCGACGTTCACGTAACCTCTGTCCCGTTACACGGTTCTTTAAAAGGTAACCTAAAAGGCTTTGTGTGAAGAAATAGCACCATCATCAACAAGATGTAGCACCTTTGATCACGTCTATGATATTTCTGCTAAATTTGTTTTATGCAAGCTAATTGTTGTTTATTTAAACCTTTACATGGCTATCAGTTTTGAGGTTTATGGATGTTCCAGAAACAAATGTTTCATATTTCTGCCGGAAGTTTTTAATGTTACAACAGAAGTGCTGTTGCAATTTGTGCTTGCAAAAAAAAACACAACAACAACAACAACAACAACAACAACAACAACTAAATAAATGCACGGAAATGACTGCAAATGCCAAATAAGTGACATTAAAGATTTATAAAAGAGCGTTTACATGAACAGTATTGAATCTTTGGAGATTCGAGTTGTTTAAGATGGCGACAGTCCATTTTGCTCTGGTCTGAATTAAGCTCAGTTTCAACAAAATGAGGTCGTTCAAAACCCAGTCTGCAACAGGTGAGATAATTATTGTTCATAACCTATCCACTGAGTCCCACTTTAAATGTCTGAAGTATCCATTTCAGGTCTGAAAGTAGGAAAAAGTGGAACTTTATTTTTTAAATCTATGAAATTATTTACAAGCTTATCGGGTGTGAAATGAAATAACTGAATTAACTATTAGAAAACATTTGTCAGATAATTTAGAAGAAAAAGCAAACAATAATTTGTTTATTGTAAACTATTCCAACTAATTTGGGGATGACCCTTTAGAAGACAAATATTTGTCCTTATAATTTCTACATGTTTAAATGAAAATAAATAATATACTAGTTTTGTAAGTTATTGCTTGCATGAAATTCTAACTTACGGTGGTGAAGGAGGATATTTCATTTCAGATGTGTTGAGTTAAAACCAACCAACTGGCAAAAACCAATGCAGATTTGTTCCTGTCTTTGATTTTATACGTCTACCTTATAATGTTTTGCTAGTTTTTTGATACTTTGTTAAAAAAAAAAAAAAAAAAAAAATCTTTTGTTTTTTTCTCTCTTTTTGTTTTCTATTGTTTATTGTTTGTTTGTTTATTGTTTAATGAAATTCTATCACTGCTGTTCATTGTTCTTTAGTTTTAGCAGGTCGCTTTCGTAAATGAGCCCATGAGGTTCAAAAGATTTACCTGACTAAATAAAGGTTGAATGAAAAAAAAAGACTCAGAAATTAAAAAGCACTGCCTTTTACTTAAAAGGAATTTCAGTTGTTACACATGTTCCCCAGAATATGACATGTCTACCATGAACTAAATTTGATGCACACCTGATATAAATCAGATTGTAGAGAGAAATTTGATAAATTCACATTAAATGAACACACACAAAATCCAGTTTGTCATTTAATGTGTTTCATTCTTGGTGCTGAAGGAACTTTATGAGGCTGTGGATTAAAAAAAACATAACACTATCATGATCTGCGTTGTATCGAGCGCGGTGTGCAAACAGACATGGGGAACTCAGGAATAAAATAAAGAATAACTTATTTAATTAAACAAAAAGGTTGTCATGGCAGCAAAACACAAAATCCCAGGATTAGGGAGACATGGAGGAAAACAACACATGGACAAGGAGGAAACACAAAGACGCTGAACTTAATGGGACACTAACGAGACTTCTGAACACCTGGGGTGATTGGGATTGGGAACAGGTGAGGCAGGAGCTGGCAACACGAGGGAACACCTTTTTTTCTTACTTTTTGGTTCCATAAAATCTAACATTTTAGAATTGGGCTTATCGCAGCTTTTAAATGTTTGAAAGTTTCATCATGATGAGGTCCAAAAGTCCTGCTGTGTAAAACGTCGGCAAAGATGTTTGTTTGTCTTTAGGTTGCAAAACCATGAAGGACACATCTAAACATAATGTTGGTCTCACATGGATTTTAAGGTAGGTTTAAAAAGTTGTTTTTGCCTCCAGAATTGGCTGACGAGTGTAAAATCATCATCACGTCATGGATTCTTTTCAATCTGCTTTTCCAAACTGCACTCCACAGAAACCGTTTTATTAAAAGTTTCTAGTGATATGTTGATGGCAGCTGATTCTGGAAACTGTGTTGGTTTTATTGGACTTGACTTCAGCCTTTGACACAGTGGATCACACTGTTCTTATCAATAGACCAAGCGATCTATTTGGTATTTCTGGGACTGTTTTAAATTGGTTTATTTCTTATTTATCCAAAAGGTCTTTCATACAGTTTTTATGAATAATGTTCACTCTGATGTTGCGCCGCTGTCTTGTGGGGTAGGTACCCCAAGGTTCAGTTTTGGGCCCAATCCTCTTTTTTTATTGTATTTACGCCCTTTAGGTTTTATTTTTAAACATTACAGTAATGTGTCTTACCATTTATATACTGACGACATTCAGCTATACTGTTCTTTTCGAGCCTCTGAGTTCCATAAATTGAATGAACTCAGAAACTGTCTGTTAGAGGTCAAAACATGGCTGAATGACAACTACCTGCAGTTACATGCAAACAAAACTGAGACTCTTATTATTGCGCCTGATGATAAAATTCCAGTTATAAGGCAGCATCTTGCATTTTTGAATACATCGGTAAATAATATTCTCTGAAATATGGGTGTTGTCTTTGATAGTTCTTTATCTTTTGACAGTCATTGTAAATTGTTAGTTCAAAATTGTTTTTACCACTTTAGAAACATTTCCAATTGTATCACAGAAGGAACTTGAGATGATTGTTCATGTCTTTATTTCATCTCGGTTAGATTACTGTAACAGCCTTTTAATGGGCCTGAACAAATCCTCTCTAGCTCGCCTGTCTGTGCAGAATGCTGCAGCAAGGCTGCAAACTAGAACCCACAGAAGAGCCCACATAACTCCTGTTCTGGCCTTTCTGCATTGGCTCCCCATGCATTTCAGGAGTCATTTTAAAATGTTGGTCCTAACTTTCAGGGCGCTTCATGGTCAGGCTCCCAAATATTTACTGGACCTTTTGAAGTCTCTCTGTCCCATCAGGACTTTGAGATCTTCAAATCAAATGTTGCTGATGGTACCAAGAACTTACTTTAAAACGCTGTATAGAGACAGAGCGTTCCAAGTGGTGGCCCAGAGGCTTTGGAACGCTCTCCCTCTGTCACTGCGCTGCTCAGATTCCACTGACTCTTTTAAAAAAGATCTTAAGACTTATTTATTCAGACTGGCTTTTAGTTAGATTTTGTTTACTTTTTTTGTTTTGCTTGTGAAGCACTTTGTGATGTCATTGTCTGTGAAAGGTGCTACATAAATAAAGATTACAGCAAACCCCCTACTTACGACTCCATCGACCTACGAACAACGGGACCTACGAACGTATCATATTTAATAAAAATATGAAATTACTGTATAAAAAAAATAAAAAAAATTTTTGTGTTTAAATGTTCTTAATTTCATGTGTACATCACTTTGTTGCAGCTGTGGTTGTTTTAAAGGCTTTATAAATAATAATTATGATAAAAATGATCATTTCTGATCATTTTTTGTCATGATTGCGCAATCTTGCGCAGCAAGAAGTAGGTCTTCAGTTTACACGGTCACAAATTAATGTAGAACACCGGACGCCATTTAGGTTCAGTCACGGGGGCCTTTGAAGGTCTCCAGTTTAGACGGTCACAAATTAATGTAGAACACCGGACGCCATTTTAGGTTCAGTCACGGGGGCCTTTGAAGGTCTCCAGTTTAGACGGTCACAAATTAATGTAGAACACCGGACGCCATTTTATGTTCAGTCACGGGGGCCTTTGAAGGTCTCCAGTTTAGACGGTCACAAATTAATGTAGAACACCGGACGCCATTTTAGGTTAGCTGCCGGCGCCGAGAGCCGGCCGAAGACTGGTGACCAGGATGGCTTCATATGGATTAATTACGAGCTGGAAACGTCTCTGTGAACTTTGTGGATGTCTCAGGCAGCAGCGGATTTATCGCTGATCGTGCCAGGCCGCCGCGCGAACACCTCCGGCCGGCCTGGCTACACCTCCGGCCTGGCTAGCTCCAGAAGCTAACACGGGAGCTAACACGGGAGCCGGCCTTTTGAACACTTGTGACCAGGATCGCATCATATGGATTAATTACTAGCTGGAATCGCTCTGTGAGCTCTGTGGACGTCTCAGGCTGGAGCAGGAGCTGCAGATTGATCGCGCCGCCGCTCCAACACCAGCTCATGGCTTGGCTAGCAGAAGCTAGCCAGCTAGCTAACACAGGTCTGGAGCAGCTGCGGTGGCTCGCCGGCCCCCGCGCTGCTCGGCCCGAAAACAATCAACGCATGGCAACCTAAGATGTCGGCTTTGACCATCTCAAAGTAAGAAAATATATTTTTATTTATTCTGTAAATGTGAATAGCAATGTTTAACATTACAGTACACTACTGTACATGCTTAAATGTGTGCGCGCGCTCCGTTAGCATGATAATTAAAAAAAAAAAAAAATTTCACCCCCTAGCTACGGCAGAATCGAGCTGCGAACCGTTCTTAGGTCCCTAACTCGTTCGTAAATCGGGGGTCACCCTTACTTAGTAGTCCCTTGTTTATCGCGGGGGATTTGGACCCTGAAGCCCCACGATAAGTGACAAATCGGCAAGTAGGAATAGTAGAACAAGTAGAAAGCAGTATTTTATTTTAGTGTGTGTGTATGTGTGTATATATATATATATATATATATATATATATATATGGCATTTTAAACCCTTCCCACACTCTAAAAAAGCACAGAATATCAAGATCTTTGCTCTCTGCCTCCAGCTGCTCTTTGCCACCTGCCAGCGCTCTTGGCCACACCCACTTCTCCATGGAGATGTGACACGCCTGCAGAAGGAAGCTTCTGCAGCTGTGGGCTGCACACAGGTGCAGCAGGTGCTAAATACGGCAATTTAAAATAATTTATTTCAAATACAAATTCCATGTTGATCGTGCGGCTCATCCATCAATCAGCCAATTGTATGTCATGTCCAATCTTACTTTAGAAAACCGCGATAGAGAGAGTCCACGAAAAACGAACCGCGAAGAAGCGAGGGACTACTGTATTTTAAATGTAATTCTGCAGAATATATGCAAATATATGAAGTCAAACACAAAAAAGTTAATCCTAAACTATATCAAATGGAGTTTTAAAGAGTTTCCAATAGTTTACCAAATTCAAATTTATTTCAGAAAAATCTTTTTTTTTGCATCATTTGGTCATTTGGTGTTTCTTAGTCTCAAACTGAGCCCCTTTTATTCATGTTTTCACTCTGAATGAAAAGCACGTCATCTTCATGCACATATGGTGTTGATAATGATATCAAACCATCTGCATGTGTAGAAAACAATTGAAACAGTAGACAGCTGACAAAACAGATTTTGCAGCTTTCGTGGGAAAAAAGTTTATCTGAACTCATTCTAAAAAACCGCAGAACACAATAAACCATTACATTATCGGACTACACCCACAGTAGATTACAGATAAAAACATGTACAGACCTTTTTGAATTCTTTCTTTCTGTTATGGAAAAAGAAGCTTGGCTGATGTTTTTTGTTTTGATTTGATTATCTTTGATAAACTGTAAAGATGGGACAACACTGATCTTGATCAGCGTTTTGGGTGCGGTACTTTTTGGTAGAAAACATGAAACTTCTGGCTTCTTACAGCAGAAAAAAAGACAAATTCTGTATAATATTTCATAAAAAGAAGGAAGAAGTTGTATTGATTTTTTATTATTATTAAAGCAATTAAAAATGAAAAGAAAATTATTACACTGAGGTCAGAAATGATTCAAGGGCTGAGCACACAGATCAACAGGAAAAAGATGCAGAACACTGCCACCTTATGGCTTTTTTTAAACATACAGGAGCTTGTTTTGAAATATTAAAACATTTTTTCTTTAATTTTAATCCAAAACACTGTTGATATGCTGTACTGTATTCCACACAGATGTATTTTAATTTGATGTTATATTAATGTTTTATTGTTGTTAAAGACAGAAACTCATAGGAAAAGTGCCAGTTCTATTGAAAATATAATTAGTAGTAAGACTTTTAAAATATTCTAAATAATTTCTGGCATTTTATTGTTCTCCCTGTGTTCTTGTGATGAAACTAGTAAAACATCAGATTTAAATTTATTTTAATATATTTTTACTTTTTTTAACTTCTACCTACTGATGTGTATTTCAAGGTTGTAGAAATGACAAGTCCAGAGCTCTCTGTCCAGATCCTCCTGGGGAGTTTCCAAGGTGTTTCCACGCTGGAGAATAAATACTGTATACTCCTGGATGTGGGATCCAGTAGACCAGGAGCTCCATTCCGATGACAAAGTCTGAGCTGCTTCCAGTGAGTATTCATATCCAGGATCTTGTTAATTGGGTCCTGAGCCTTATTTCATGATGGACCATACCCACAACAAACCGAAGCAACGCCCTCATTACTGCAGACAAAATCCCCAATCTGTCACTCCATTCAATCAACTCCCAGACAAACTCTTCATTTGCCACTTTAAAATGACCTCTTGTATGTTTTTTACAAGAACTGTCACATCAATATTCATTTATCTTTTTGGTTTTAATCACTAACATACATAAAAAAAGATTTTTCAGTGACTGTTGATATTATTGGATTAAAATATGTTGGAAAAGACAGAAATATTATTTAAGATTGAGCCTACAAACACTGGATTGTTTGGTTGGCTATTAAAGGAGCATCTTTTTTTAATTTAATTTAATTTTAATTTAATTTTTTTTATTCATTTCAAATTTAAAACACACAAAAAACAATTTACAAACTATATGGAGAAAGAAAAAAACAGAATTTAAAATGAAAGGAAGCAGAAGAAGAAAAAAATTATTATTATATCTGCCCCTTCTTAAAACAAAATCAATTCAAACAATCAATTCAAACAATGATTATCCATGAACCAAATTAATAACTCATAACAATTTACCGATTTAGTACATTTAGTATTTACCATTTATCAATCTTTTCAAGAATTTACTCTTAATCATTTTCTTAAATATAGACATTGACTCAGCTTTTTTGACATCATTTTACAAACTATTAGACCTATTCCATGTATTAAAGTAGACTAACCCTTTAAAGTAGTTCTATACTGTGGTTTAACAAAAATGTTTGTTCCCTTAAGATTATAACAACTTTTCATTTTTACAAAATGCTTTTAAATATTTGAAGGTAGTGTGCCATTTTGTGCTTTATACACATGGATGTTACAGTCAATATTCAAGAACTGAGCAATATTTTTTCTAAGCTTTGCTTGTAGTCAGACAACCACAGCCACAAGATGGCAACGTCTACTAAGGCTTGATACGCGCAGCTACAATGTTTTTTTTCTTCCCATGACTCATGTAACTGATTACAATCACATTAATTATTAAGAAATTACAAAGAAATGAGCAGAGTTTGAAGAAAAGTGATGATAAATGTGTGTTTGGCACGTGGTTGAAGGTGAGATCATATGCTTTAAATCTGCCTATCACTGATTACGGTACATGAGATTGTTTTGGTGTTGAACTTTAGTTTGTACGGCTTAACCAACCTCAACAGAAACTCAGTCAAAACAGGGGTAAGTTAGCTAAAATAAAGAATAAACCCTGCATTTTATGTGTTTGTCACTATAATCCCATTTATTTCCTTGCAATCATGAATAAATCCTTGACAAATCACTGCGTCTTGTTGAGGTGTGCAGTTGTTGTTGGTTCTGGATTTGGCTCTGTGGATGTAACACTTTGTTCAACCAAATGGTGCGACTACGCTGGAATTACAGCAATGATGTCACTCTGTCTGAGCCTGGCTGTGCAGATAAAAAGCACAGTGCAGCTGTTTCCTTTAAAGTTAATAAAAACAAAGACGGCCGCCCCCAGAAAAGAAAGCATTTTTCATCAGACATTAGCATTTAAAACGTTAAGTAAGGCCTTCAGATGGAACATTACCCTTTGTTAGGCCTCTATGTCGTCTCCATCTCTGTCTGCTCATCTCTGTCTAAGCCTAAAGTGATGAAAAGATGACAAACATGGAGAGCAGAGACAACAGACAGGGATGAGCTAATCCTTGTTGTGTAAAATTCCAGACATTCCGATGGGGTGTTGTTCCCAGGAGGGCCCGGCGCAGCGCTCGCGTTGAGGCTTCTGCACTAAAAACAAACAAACACGAAGCCGTTTAGGGACCCTGCTGTGTGGAAATGTTGATGTCAAAGCGGCCAGAGGTGCTCCCAACCCTCAGGTATGCGTGGAAAAATACTTTATCAGACACAAAGGGGTAGAACAGGGGAAAGCGGAGCAAAGGTGAAAGGTTCACAAGCTCAAATAAGGTCTTGAAAAAGAAGTAAAAAGAACTCTACAGTAATTGGGGATGCACAATATTAGATTTTTGTCGTGTGTATATATA
>JBBPBX010012333.1:28794-42403 GCA_038048925.1 Garcialebias charrua | reverse complement strand
ACATACAGGTAGTCATCGACTTACGACGGAGTTCCGTTCCTACGGCGCGTCGTAGGTCGAAAATCGTCGTAAGTCGGAAAACACATACACACTGGCCGCCACCTATACACATACAGTGCATGTATGGTACTGTACAGTTACCAAGCACTTCGCCTATCCTAACACAGTACCCTACATAATTATCAAAAAACACATACATTTGGAGCCATAATGAAGGAAAAAAAAAAAGTTAATTTCTTTCTGGTAGCTGTTGAAGCCTTCCTCTGCCTGTTAGCATGTTAGCTCAGTGTCCCTCCAACATCTGAGGCTGCCTGTAGTTCGCGCTGTCCAAACTGTTTACAGTAAGGCCTGTTAGCTCCATACATTTGGAGCCATAATGAAGGGAAAAAATAGTTAATAACTTACTGGGAGCTGGTGAAGCCGTTTCTCTGCATGTTAGCTCGGTGTCCCAGTAGCATCCGAGGCCGCAAAGCCGTTTCTCCGCGTGTTAGCATGTTAGCTCGGTGTCCCAGCAACATCCGAGGCCGCAAAGCCGTTCCTCTGCCTGAGACATCCACAGACTTCACCGAGCGTTTCCAGCTCATGTATCCGAGCGCAGCAACCTCTGATCGGACACACGGTCCGTCCAAAGCCGGATGTCGAAGCTGGAGCTAACCGGAAACTGCCGGAAACTGCATAAATCGGCTTCAAATTAATAACAATAATTTATTTATAGAGCCATTTAAAACAACCACAGCTGCAACAAAGTGCTGTACACATAAAATCAAGAACATTTAAACACATAAAATAAGATTTTTCAAATAAAAATTTTTTTATGAGATGCGTGACGTAACCCCGAAACGTCGTAAGTCGATGCCGTCGTAAGTCGAGGACTACCTGTATCAAGTTTACTACACTTATATGCACGATACTTGACAGTTTCATAAATAAAAAATTAACTTAAAACAGAAGTCTTTTATATGGAATGGTTGATGGCCGATATCTAACTTTATTGCTAATATCGGCCGATACCATGCCAATAATATTGTACATTCCTACTGATAATGTTTACAAAAGAAACACTTTGGTATTTTAGGATGCAGCCAACTGAAAGTGATCTAAAAAGTATTTTTTTAGGGATAGTCTGCCCATTCTAAAAGTGACAACTGTTAAGTTCCTTATCAGCTGAAACACCAGTCATTGTGGAGAAAAGAGCATAGGCTAATGGCTAGCCAAATGAGGTAATGTAAACCTCTAAACTTTTACATGACATTATTTTTTAAGTTTGCCACCATTTAAAAAAAACTAAACAATGTCCGTGTTCTTACGAGAATCTCAGTTACAGTATATGCTGATGATGCTACTGTAACTCCAACAGTGCGCAAAATGGCTAATGGCTGTCCAGAAAGCTGCATCACAGAATTTACATACCTGGCCATGTGCATGCTCACTGTAGGAGAGATAAATAATGTTGTGGAGAAAAAGTGGATAAAAAAAAAACTACTTAAATATGTTAAGAACTCGAAATGAACACCTTTTATTTTGTCCTGTTTCAGGGTTCAGCACCATTAACATTAATCCACAAAAATCAATCTTTGATATTTTATTGTGGTGATTTGGACATTTTTAAATTTTCATCCAGCCATGGATCACATCACACTCATATTTGCAGAATGGAGGTGAGGCGGAGGGGTGAACATCTCCTGCTCTGAGGGACTGCAGCACGACCTGTGAGTGTTTTGGGACTAAAGAGGGGCCCACAGCAGCATCCCATGCCTGCTGAGACGAGTAGCAGTACTGTACATTCATTCACTTTAGTCTCCACAAGTCTTCAACAGTAGCAGAAAAAGCCACTGGTTTAGTTGCTTTGTTGAAAAAGAGCCACTAGAGGGGTCTGAAAATCTGTAAATACAAAAACAAAGTTGCTGAGTTGCAGACGATGCTGAGGCTGCCGAATGCATCTGCACGTCCATGATCAGCACGTGCAGATTTGCATAGAAACGGTGACAGCAACAAACTACAGTAAACTGTCTAAAACGTGTAATATTAACTAATGTAGCGATCTTTCACACCGGTTTGCCATTCTTGAGAAAGAGTCATCTTATTCATTCAACCTTTATTTAGTCAGGTAAATCTCATTGAGCCTCGTGGACTCATTTACAAGAGCGACCTGCTACAAACTAAAGAATGATGAACAGCAATGGTAGAATTTCCTTAAACAATAAACAATAGAAAAACATAAGAGATAAATACAGATTTTTTAATTTTATTTTTTTTAACAAAGTATCAAAAACTAGCAAAACATTATAAGATAGATCTGCATTGGTTTTTGCCAGGATTCCAACAGATTCTTAAAACCATTTAGAGAGGTCAAGGCCGAGAGCTTTAAGTGTTTTTGTAAGATATTCCAGGAAGCAGGAGCGGAGTAGGAGAAGGCCCTTTTTCCAAGTTCAGTCCTATGATGCCCTATTATGAGACTGGAAAACAATAAAAAGCCTTCGCTTTTCATAACTATTTGACAGGACATCACTTCAGCCATGAACTCTGAAGGACGAGAAAAGAAATAAGCAGAGTAGAAGGAAGTCAGATGACAGGGTGAAGCGATGGAAAGATGACAACAAGCTTATCACGGGAAGAGAAAGACAGGAGGTCTTTCAAGAAGACAAAAAAAAGTGAAGTGCTCCACGGCAGGTCCTGGTGATGAGAATAGGAAAAGCTCTCCTGCTCACAGAGACCTCTTTGTTCTTTTTTTTGTGAGTCATTCTTGAAAGGCCACAGCTGTAAACAGTCGAGATCAGTCCATTAGACCCCGAGGTGCCGGAGCTCCAGCGTTGACTGTGTATCCGGAAAGACACGGCAAGCTTGAGTCATCGATAAACAGAACGTTGAAATCAGTGTAGCTGTGTGTGTCGGGGAGGATAATAAGAGGCAGAGAAGAGGAGTGCAGGGTTTAGGAGGATAATGGTGCAGAGTAGCACAGGGCAGTGATCTCATGCCTTGCAGCTGGCAAGCAAGGCCATTTCCATCTCTCTGCCACTCCTCCACTGTGTCTCCAAATCTGTCCTCTTTCTTTTGGAAACTCTTTCTCACCATTGATGTCTCGCTGAATCTTCCCCCCACCCACTCGGCCATGCTGGGTGATATGCATTCCTTCAAGAAGTGCAAGGCCAGCCAGCCTTTGCTCCTTCTCTTTCCTTTTTAAGTACACTTTAGAACAACACTCACCAACAGTACATTTGGGGACGGGGGTGTGTGTGTCGGGGTCTTGATTTGTTAATTTCAATTTTATTTATTTATGTATTTATTTATATATATATATATTATTTATTTATTTTTCTCTTACCCCCCTGGTTGCCTGGCGGACATTCTGGGGGTGGGCCGTCAGGGGTTGTGCTGGGGTGTGGGGGGGTTCGGGGCCTGCGGGTTTGCCGTGGGCGGGACTGGCAGTGCGCTCCCCCTGGGGCTGCTTGGGCTCGAGTGTCCTGCCCTGTCCTGTCGGCGGGGCGCGGGGTGGGCCGGATCTTGGATGTCTGCTACTCTCCACCCCAGAATGAATGGGCCTACCTCCTGGGTTTGGATGTGGGCTGCCCCATGTAGGGAGCAGGTACATGTCTTGGACCTGGGGGGTATAGAGTGTGCTTCGGGATTATGAATGGAGCGTGTCGTTATTGTTTGTCTTTCTATGACTGAGGGTGAGGATGAGGGTGGGTCTAAATGAGTGTGTCTGTGTATGAATGTTTAAGTGTCAGGCTGGGACTTGGACTGCCCCCTCTCTGATACTTCTGAGGCTACCTAGTGTCGCGCTCCTGCCACGTGGCCCCCTGGTGGGTGTTCCTCTGCCTGCGGGCGTGCTTGGGACCCTCACTATCTGGGGCTGGGCGCTTGGGCGTTGGTCGGCTCGGCCTGGTGGCTGCCTGGCGGGGCTCGGGTCCTCTGGTCCTGTCGGGTCTGGGCCTGAGGGGTGGGCGTCCCCGGTGCCCGAGCGTCGGTGTCCGGCCTTGGGGCTACGTCGGTGCGGCGGGCTCTGGCGGGGGCCTGTGCATTTGTCGCTGTTGACCCCGGGGGGTCATTGTGTGTGGTCCCTGGTGGGGTTCGTCCGGTTCTTCCCCTTGGTCGGATCTGGGGAGTGGACGAGTGGCTCGTCCTGTTCGGGTGGTCCTGGGGACTCTGGGCTCGGGGTCCTTCCTGGGGTCTTGGGCTTTGATCGCCCTTTCGTCTGTCTCGGGCTTTGGGGGGACAGATCTCTGATACTTCACAATCGCTACTAAATGTTCTATTGGAGGAACCTTATTCACTTATGCATGCTCACAACCACACACAAATGGATGCAGGGATGTATATGTAGATATATGTAGATGGGTATATAAATGAATATAAATATATATGTATGTATACTGTATATATATTTGTAGGTATGGGTATGTTTATATATAGAAATCTAATGCAAGGTCATGAATATTATCAGTCTTTATGCTTGTATGTTTCGTTGCTGTGTTCTGTCATGTGCTTTGCAGGATTGTGGACGGAGGTTTGGTGTGTTTGCCTTGTGCTCTTTTTGTGGATAATTGTTGTTTTGTAGTCTCACTTTCTCTTTTCTTTCTTTCTCTCTATTTAAAAAAAAAAAAAAAAAAAAAAAAAAAAATAAATAAAAAATACATATTGGAGTGAGAGGATGGCTATAAGGTGTGAAGGGAGGCCATCTATAAATGGAAAAAAAAAAAAAAAAAAAAAAAGTGCAAGGCCTTTTATTTAAATACAAGCTTTGCAATTCCCCCATTTTAATTAGAAACCACCATAAATGCCAGGTCACAAGGAGGACCGAGGTAAAAGCCCAGGGCTGTGACCTTTCGTGGAATCACCGGCTTTTGTCAGCTTTGTTGCACTTTGACCTGTCATGACCCAGGCACACGACAAACCCATCTGAAAGCTCCAGCCCCCTCCACAGACTTGATGTGCCTATTTAAAAGCCTCATAGTGACCAAGATCAGTTTTGTGTGATGTCAAAACCAAACGTAAGACACACCTTGGCCACTACATATTTGTGTACTGTATTGATGCATCTGTTTTTGACATTGCAACTTGTGATGCTCAACTAATTCAGATTAGTACACATATTGATCTGCCAGCTGTGGATGATACGTGCCCCCATGTGTGAAAGACTCTGACAGGGTCATCTGGACTCACTGGTGGACCGTTACAAAGAACAAGACAGCAGAGGGACACAAGGAGCATACTCAGGACAAACATTGCACAAAGAGATGCAAAGTGCAGGCTTACAGCATCACTGACAAAATACTCAGTCAGGCGGGTTAGTTTCAGAGCTTAGGAGAAATGAAAGTTTTCTTTAATTTTTCCCAAAAATACCTTAATTTTAAATCTCTTGCATATTTATTTAGGCTTTTCCCTCTTCAGGGGTCTCCACAGTGAGTCCTCCTCCCTCTCACTCTGTCCTCTGCATCCTCTGTCCTCACCCCATCTACCTTCCATGTCCTCTCTGCATCCATACATCTCAACTCTTTATCTTTTTCCTGACAGCTGCATTCCTAACATCCTTCTACCAATATACCCACTGTCCCTCCTCTGGACATGTTCAAACTATCTCAGTCTGGCCTCCCAGTTGTTCAATCTGTGATGTACCTCTGATGATCTCATTCCTAATCATATCCATTCTTGTAATATAGCTACATGTATATTTGTGTGTGTATGCTTAGATGTGCATGTGTATGTAGGTTAATCATGAATGCAATACTCCCTACCACCTTATGTGTGTGCATATTGTCATTTTCCAAATTTGTGTATTCTGCTTCTTTTTTGATTATTTCATGTTTTTTTTTCTGTACAGTAATTAGAATATGGGATTAATAATCTGTCTGTCTACTTTAAATAAAATCACCAGAGTCAGAGCACACAAAATCATCAAAATAAGAAATGACAAAACATATACAGTAGGCAAGTAAAAAAAGAAAATTATCACTTAAAACAGTTTAAAACAAGTAAAACACGAGCCTTTAATGTTTTCTTTGAGAAAGCGTGAATTTTATGATTGTTCAAAATTCACATTTCAATGCGTTTTTTGCGTATTAATTTTTGCTTTCACATTTTGGAGAAGATTTTATCTTTTCCGAGCGTTCCTTGAAGTACACACAACTGAAACGCTGTGACGCAGTTTTTTTTTTTTTTTTTTTACAGAAAAATATGGAAAGTAAAAGCATTTGAGGTGTGTTTCCTAAGCGTCGTCTACTGTTGATGATTTTTGGTGAGTTAAGTTGTTCACTATGTGACAGAGACATTTATATATATATTTTAAACGTGATGCTAACTGCTAGCACATTTCACTGCTAACTCTTAACATGGAATTTGTTTCTAAAAATTTAAGAAAAGCCTCGTTTTGATCTAACGAGTGTTTAATGCAATATATGATTAGTTAAATTGTTTTTATGTGCATTTGTATACTGAAATCTGAATAGTTGTTGTAATTTAACATCTAGCCAGGGATGTTCAGGGCTGGTTGGTTCCTGAGCTACTTGGGAATTCTAATTCTCGCACTGAATCAGGACCCATGAATCCTAAATTTATTTGGTTTCCCGATTACAACAATGAAAGACTGCAAGTTAGCCAACACACAAAAAAAAAAACGAGAAGGAGGTTCTCTGCAGAGCAAAAGTGAGCGTTTCTTCACCAGCTTAAAATTAAACTGCTCCAAGACTGAGGCCATACTGATTGGCACCCCTCACCAGGTACAAACATCTCCTATAACAAGACTTTCCTTTTCTGGACAAGACATCCCCCTCTCCACCTCTGTTACTAATCTTGGAATAAAAATGGACTCCAATCTTACATTTGAAAATCACATTAAGCATCTGTTTAAAACTTGCTTCTTCCATCTTCGAAACATCTCCAGACTTCGCCCATCCCTAACTTTTTCCGATGCTGAGAAGCTCGTCCATGCTTTTGTCTCCTCCAGGCTCGACTACTGCAACTCCCTGTTTATTGGAATCCCTGGCAAAAACCTTCAGAAACTTCAATATATTCAAAACAGTGCAGCAAGGATCTTGTTGAGAGTTCGTAAATTTGAACATATTACGCCCATTCTCCATAACCTTCATTGGCTTCCTGTCGCCTACAGAATTCAGTACAAAACTGCTCTCATTACACATCAATGCTTACACGGAACTTCACCAGATTATCTGAAGGATATTCTTATTCCATACTCATCCACCCGTTCGCTGCGGTCACAGAACAGTAATCTCCTTCACATTCCGAGAACCAAATTAAGGACCATGGGAGACCGGGCTTTCAGTGTGGCTGCCCCCCGCCTGTGGAACTCTCTTCCTGACTGTCTGAGAGCCCCACAGTCTGTGGTTGACTTTAAGAGCGGCTTGAAGACCTTTCTTTTCAACCGAGCATACTCTACCTCCTCATGATTCTACTTTTGATCTTAGCTGATACTGTTATTGATTTTAATTGTTTTATTACTTGTTTTATATCCTCATGATTCTACTTTTGATCTTAGCTGATACTGTTATTGATTTTAATTGTTTTATTACTTGTTTTATTGACATTTAATTCTGTTGCACCTTGTAGCACTTTGAGATTTTCATTAATGAAAAGTGCGTTATAAATTGAATTCATTATTATTATTATTATTACCAGCGGATGGCAAACAATGTTGCCAGATCTCGCAACAGAAACAAGCGACCAGCTCCATTAAAACAAGTCCAAAACAAGCAACTCTTTCTTTGCGAACAAGCCCAACTGGTAACCCACCCCATTGTGTAAAAACAAAGGCCGTTTTTAAACAGTATAAACATTCATTTATTATGGCATTACATATAAACAGCAAAATTATGCTAAACACTTTGAAGAACATATCCACTCTAAAAAATAAAAATACATTTTGCATATTTATACAAATTAATCCCATTAAGCCTCTGGGACTCATTTACCAGAGAGACCAGAATTTTAAACGAAGAGTGATGACAACAGTGGACAACAACAACAGCAGACAATCATAAAGGATGCGTACAAATTAAAAAAATAAAATTAAAATTAAACAGCAAACTCATAGTAAGCAAAGTCAACAAAAAACTTTCTTTAATCTCTATCCTGAATCATGCTTTTAAGTGTGCGTTCTTTCTATAATATAAAAAAATAAATAAAAATAAATGTCTATGCAAATGTCAAAAGCCTATCGTCTGCTTTAAATCATAACCGCTTTAGGCTTTTATTTTTTAAATCCCAGATTTTAACATACTATTACTTACATTTAAAAGTGTACTCCATCGCTACCTTGTCCGCCATTACATCCAGAGTTTTCTGAGACCGCAATGCATTTTGGGATAGGGTGGGCTGCAAAGGATACACGGGATCTGGCCTTGAAATTCGGGGAAAAGTAGACCGCTTTCGTCGGCCGCGTTGAAGGAGTCTTCGAATTGGGACAGGCCTTGGCGCATCGCTGTGACGTCAGCGGCCTTCAAATGCGGTCTTCGGGGGGGACGGACAGGCACGTACTGAGCTGCGCAGCATACTGATAGATTTGTGGGGGTGGGGGCAGAGGCAAAGCCGCGCACAGTTTTGGAGCAGGGCAGAGGAGAGGGACAAACAACTCAGCCGCACGTTGCCTGTACAGTTTTTTTTTTTTTGGGTGGGGGAGGTTGAGACAGACAAGCGTGAGCCGTGCGCTGTTTGTACCGACAGTTTTCAAGTGTGTGGGTGGGTGGTGGGGTGTCAGCGTCAGTGTTCAGCATGAGGGAAGAGGCTGCATTTAGGTTTTTAGCTAGTGCACTTGCATTGCGAGCTGCTAGTTTAGCGTTACGTCAGTGCCGACAGGTGGTTGGAGCGTTGGGTTGGTGGGGCGCAGTGACGTGCGGTCAGGGGAGGCAAGTGAGGCCACGCCTCCCCTGTCATCATGGAAAGAAAAAAATGTAAATTGAAAAAATAAATGTAATTATTGTATTTATCCTTTGGTGGGAGTGGTGGCACAGAGGTTAAGAAGGTGCTTTGATTTGTACTATAAACTTATTTTATTAAAAACTAAACCAGTTTTAAGTTATTTTTTAGTCAAAATCACCGATTTTTCTTATTTAGCGTTCAAATGTACTGAGATGAGACGTGCAGACGTGCGCAGAGAGGCACGGGCTGCTTGGCTTCACAGATTGCGCAATCACTCGGCTGACGTGCTGCAGCTGCAGTGTGAGCTCTTATGCCGGGTTCCCACCAAACGCTTTTCGCGTTTCAAAGATGCTCCTGACGCACTGTGTTGGCTGCTTGTCAACAGATGTCTGTTCACATCGAACGGATCTGCAGACACGCAGTGGGAGCAGCGGCTGGCTCCTTTTCCGGTTGTTTCTTCTACACCGGGCAGATAAAATCAGCTGTACGTGAGCCTACTTGAGTGGATTTTTTACGAGCCGAACTGCAGGTCTTAAAGTCTTTGTTGAGATTAAAACGTTTTTTTATGTTTGGGGTGACCGTACGCTCGAGCGGACAGCGGCAACTGTAGAAATGCCAAGTTTCTTACCGGAGGCTGGTTTGTTCATGGAGGCTCGATGGGTAAGTTTGAAAAGTCCAAAAAAAGTCCCGTCGTTTTGCGTCATCACATAGCAGAGGCTCTCCCGATTGGTTGCTGCGACGCGGCGAGCAGCCGAAGCATAGCCGAAGTAGGTCAAGGTTCATTTGAACGAACTCCGACAGTCGCTGCTCGGATGCGACGCGGGCGCGGAAAACAGCTGCCGCTCACTGCCGCGCTGCTTGAACTGCTGAAGACGCGCCGCGAGCTGCGCCGCGCCAGTGCCACGCTGCGCCGCGCCAAGATGCTCGGCCACATAGACTTTCAATGTAAAGTGGCTGCTTCGGCTGCGCGAAAAGCGTTTGGTGGGAACCCGGCATTATTCCTGCCCCTTTTATGTCGCTATTAAAATGTCCAAATACTTTTGCTGTATAAACTACATTTCTATAGTATAGCTGGTGAATATAATGTCTCGTGTTTTTGTCTAAAACTGTATGTCCGCTGAGCGATCATAAAACGGCTGTGAATCCACACACACACACGGCCAGCCTCTGGAGGTGGGGCTAGTGAACTCGGTGTTTTGCTTCAGCCTCCCGCTGCAGGAGGAAGTGCAGCAATACCAGTTTTGGTCAAAAAGACAATTTTACCTATGCAACCCATGGGATTGTCAAACTGACAAATTGAATTAGCATTATATATATATATATATATATATATAGTACTTTGTATATATATATTTTTTATTTATTTAAATATTTGTTTAAATGCATATTTGTTTAAATAACTGTTTAAAGTTCATGAAAAAGTTACTTCTATACTCTTCACTTATCAAAATGCTCTAACAAGAAAAGAAATCAGTGTTATCAACAAATTTTCCTCAGTCTTGTTCAAAAGCTTCCAAACAGCATGTGAGATTATTTTAAAGGGATTTCACTGTGCTATTTTGGTTTGAATAATTATTAAAGAATATCCTGATGCATGCTCAATAACCCAGGTAGAAAAATGTAAAAAAAGTTAAGTCTGGTCCTCTGGACATTCAAAAAAACAAAACGAAACAAAAAAATTATAGAAACGCTTCGGCTTTCCTCCAAAAGACGAAACGTTTCTACAATTTTTTTTTTTTATGTCTTTAATGTCAGACTTAACTTTTTTAGAATTTATGAAAAACTTTAATTTATCCTATATTGTTAACTTCCTATTATTAAAGACACATTATCAATAAATGTCACAGAAGAATCATGTTTTAAGATGTTTCTTCGTGTTTTCATTGTAACAAACATAAATTAATGTAATGAGTTCAATTTTCATGTTTTTATGTGTCTTTGGTCTTATAATCCAGAGTGAATGTTAAGCTGAATACCAACTCTGCTGTCTGTACTACAAAAGCTGTGATTGGCTGAAAAAAAAGAAAGAAAAAAGAATAAGAACATGAAAATGAAATACAGAAGGTGTTTTTCTGCAGGGGGTGGATGATCTGTATGCGTGTGTTTACTGACCTCCCGCTGTGTGCTTAGCAGAGGAGGTGGGGGTAAGAGGCCTGTGGGTGGATCAGTGCCCGTCCTTCCCTGCAGTTCTGTAAGCTCCCCACTTGACAATCATTGATGTGCGCAAGTATGCGCTTGGCATGAAAACTGGCATGGCTTCAGAGGGATCTCTATACCCCCTATGTACAAATTGACATTTGTTGGTACAGGCCCACTGCATTACACCAGGATCTCACAAAAGGAAGATGTGTGTTTGTGATGAGAAAGGGACCTTAATACTGAGTAATTTGAAATATGGGTTGAAAACAAAGGAAGAATTACCCCAAATTAATCAGAGGTAAGTTATTAAAATGTTTAAAAAAAGAAACAATTGAAAATTTTCAATAAATATTTATCAATTAATCACAAAACAATTAAAATGATCAATTAAACATTAAGAAATAATTGTTTTCTCCCTTTAGGCTGCTAGATTTTAGGCCGTATCCACATGAAAACTGTTTGTCCAAAACAATTTATTTATTTGTCATTTCCAAAATCATCCTCATAAGCAAGGCACTACTGTATTTGTAGAAAAGTCTTTATCCACACAAAAACACAGAAAAGACTCAAAATATTGTAGCAACTATGCCCGATCTGCATGTGGCGCTGTAACACGGTCACGAAAATACACCAAAAACGGGAAACAAGACTTGAAGCATGCACGCAATTTCATTTCACACTGAAATAGTTTCAGTATGGACGGGAACTTCCTTATAGAGCCAGACCCTTTCAGAGTCAGAAGGACTTTAAAATATAACATGAAAATGACCTGTGTATAACAAAAAGGAGAATCTCAGAACCAAGACCACAAACAGTTTGGAGACAGAGGAGAGACATTGTGGGTTGCTGTAGGAACTCACAATGACACATTTAATTTTATGTAATGTTAATTTTAAATCAACATCATTGCCATACTCAAACCGGTGGTGCGTTGCATGAACTAACAAGCTGACAGTTTCTATAAACTATGTGCACCTGTATGGTGATACACAGATTAATATTTTGGCGACGCACCCCAGCAGATGAACCCAATGGCCTTTATGCAGTATGTGATGAAGAAAAGGTAGAACAGCCTTGTTTAGCTCCAGGGGTGCACACTCTATAGCACTGGAGCAATTGCCTGCCATCACCTCAGCACATCCATATGGATGGCCTATATTTTAGCCTGTGTCCTTTCAAATATAGAGCCCCTGTGGGAATTCAGTCCTGCTGTAATAATAATGGTAACATCCACCCACCTCATCCACCACACAATCCAGTGTACACCCTTATTATTACTGTCTCCTTAGGGGCCAGATTCTTGTTGGTCCTTGAACTCCTCTGATTCCCATCACCCTGAAGCACAGATAAAACCCTCTAATTCGCAGGAATGTATGCAACTGTGCTCATGTGATATTTCCACATGCGATTTTAACATTTACTCCTGCTGGAAGCCATGTTTGGCACATATGAATTCAAAAGGTGGAGGTCCACTCGGAGCATATTTGTGGCTTAGGAGCTCTTTCAGTGTGGACATCAGAGTGGCCCGGAGGGTGAACGCTTTGTGATTTTACTACAGCACCCAGGGGGACGAGGTTAATTTCAGACCATTGATGGGTCGTCAGTTATTGGATTTAGAAATAAACAGCATTATAAGATTTACAAACATGTTTAGTTAATATTTATTTATTTATATTATTAATTAATATTTATTTGTTTAATTATATAAAGTAAAGCAAAGACACCAGTTATGCACTGGACTTGTATTTTTTTGCACAGCTTTTGTTTTACTTCTTAATTGTAAAGCATGAAAATGAGTATCGATTTTAGATGGTAAAATTGTATACACTAAAACCTTTTATGTATGGGGGAAAAAACCCACAATTACTGGTACAAAAGTAAGCATTATTTTTTTTTTGCTGTGCATTAAATAGATTAGTATATAAAGTCCAAATAACAACTAAAGAGTGTGAGCTTGTTGAAAAAGTTTGAGAGGTAAATAATTTGGTTAAATAAAGTAGAATCACTGGCATGAATATAAATTATCAATACTCTAATTGTAAGTTCTGGTTTTGTTTATTTTGTCTTTTGTGGTTTCTGGATTTTTTAAAATTTATTTTGGTTTTGTTATATGGTTATTTTCTTTCTGTTCTGTATTTTGTAGGTTATTGGTTCTGTTAGATTTTTGTAAGGATCATAAAAGTTTCCTGTTGTTTCACAACTTGTTCCATATGGATGGACGGATTGACAAATGGATGGACCTAGTCTTTCTTTCTGCTCGTCCAAATGCCAGGTACTATACTCACACAGAATGGCGGAAATAAATAAATAAATAAAAATGCACATGTTGAAAGGCCATGTTTATTTTAATTAATTATTTAGCAATTCTTACATTAACGTGTCCACTAAAAATATCTAGAAGCGCATTTGTACATAAAAAAAACAACAACTTTAGGGCCACCAACTTTGATCTCTATCTACCATACTATATACAGGTAGTCCCCGATTTACGAGCGGGTTCCGTTACAACGAGGCGCTCGTAAACCGGAAATCTCGTAATTTGGAACGGCCGCCACGTGTCTCGTAAGTCCGGAATTTCGCTCGTAAATCGGAACGGTTT
>JBBPBX010012332.1:41706-54238 GCA_038048925.1 Garcialebias charrua | reverse complement strand
GGGGTTGGGTGGAGGTGGGGGGTTGCAGGATGGGTGGTGGGGGGAGGGAGGGGTGTGTGTGTGGGGGGGGCTCTGTTAAGCTTTCGCAGCTGCACTTGTCTCAAGGCCATTAGAGTACTTGTTTTAAAATAAAATAAAAACTTATTCAGATGCTTTGTCTCTCTGATTCATTCAGCCATATTTTTTTACTGACTAAAGGTCTATCTCTTTTTTTTTCCTTTTAGACAGACAACCTTTTGTGTACAGTATTTATTAATATATGTGAGCAAATTAATGTCAAACTGGAAAACCTTTTAGATCCAGTAATCACACTCAGAGCAGTTAAACACAGAAAACGCTGCAGGCAGGTTCAGCACGGGTGGGGGGGTCTGAGAAAGGCCCACAGATAAGGAGCCACTGCCTACACACACACAAGAAAATGGGAGGAAGAAAAAGCAGAGGTGCAGGGCTCCAGAAACAAACATACACGTAAAAAAAAAGTACTAAACAAAAACAGAATGACGCGTCAAATATAAAAATAAACGTTCTTGTCTTAATTTCTCTTCTTGCCTGGCCGGACACGCTAAGTCCAATGTAGGTCTGGCAGCCAGCCTCACATTTCTGGTCTTGGCTTGTTTTGACTGCCCTCGCTTATATACAGGTGTTCCCGGTCTCACGAGCTCTAACATATGAGGTTCCGGACCCACGAGAACACGTGCTCCGCGTTCTCACATATGAATTTTCATCTTACGAGCACCTCGCAGGAACGGAACCTGCTCGTAAGTCGGGGACCACCTGTATAGAAAAAGATTGGTCCTGCCAACTAACGAAATGCGCAAAAATTCGACTAGTTCTTGAAAAACAGGCACCTCACTTAAAATTTCAAGTCATCGGCTCAGGGTGAACTAGTTCCTGTTACTGTACTCAAATTGTTTTAAAAACGACATATCAACAAACACTATTTAACACTCACATTTCTTGTTGACCTGTGCGGATGTCTGGAAATCTCCGTCAACCCGACCCTGACCGCACCAGATGGACAGAGGAAGCTGGCCAGAGACAAACCCAATCACTGGACTTTCTGTCATATTTACCGTGCCTCGCAGCTGCGCTCCGTTCAGAGGTCATCAGGAGCAGGTGTGGGGAGAAAGGGTTTTCGGCACCATAATGATGGGGATTTTAAACCCCTGTTACCTTAATAAAAATCACACAAGATAAACAAGAGAACAGTGTTAAATCAGACAAACAACCTTGCAAGGGGGAAGGGCTTTTTAATGTCTTTTGAAACTTAGTTTGGTCTCAAATACATTGTTCAGCACAATTCCGAATTGTACTGGACATGACAAGCTATTTAAACAAGAAGCAGGTGGAGTTTGACAAGCTCTGACGTCTTACAGATAAAACAAACAAGTCATGGTTCTGATCAAACAAGAACATCTAATCCAAACATTTGTCAAGGCTAGAAGACTGTCTTTTCTGTATCAAGGAGAAAAAGCAAACAACATGTTTGTACTATCAAATATAAGTGTTTAAAGGGAACAGAGAATATTTGATATAAGTGAGCTGGGTTATAATTATTGGGTCAGAGTAATTAGTTTTAGATGATAAATATTGAACATCTCCATCACAAACCTTCATTAACAACATAGCAGTGGTTTGTACTGTGTCGTTAGGAGCTGGTAGGCATTCTACCCATTTGGTAAATGCACAGGTTACCGTGAGAAAATATTTATTTCCTCTAGAGCTCTTAGTGAGTGGTCCAACCCAGTCGATCTGGAGGTCAGACCATGGGAATGCAATGCCTCTGCTTTGCAGTGGTGCTCTGTGAAGTGGTCTGGTTGGCTGAAACTGGCCACAGACCACGCACCCTTCAATGTAGTCCTTGACATCCTTTTTCATTCCAGGCCAATAGGCAATTTGTTTTAATGCCGTCAGCGTGGCTTTATCTCCTTTGTGTCCTGCGGACGGGAGATCATGGGCATGAACTAACATCACCCCCCTTTGGTCATGGGGAACCACGAACACAGGTGAGGACGTTGGTCCATGAGCGAAAGTTAGGATGCCCTTGATTAGTTTTAGCTGTTTGCGCAGCTGATAGAGGACCTTAAGGTCTGGATCGGAATCCAGGTCGTCTTTAGACGGACTATTTTTGTCTGGATCAGTCAGGTACAGTATCATGGAGTTGATAGCAGGATCCGACTGCTGTAGTTGGATGATGTCTGGGTCAGTCAGTGCAGGTCGTACAGAGACTGCGTTGTCAGCAGGTCTGGCTGCGGCCTGTGCACGTGTGACTGCCATAACCTCAACAGTAGGTTGTGTTGGCAGAGTCTCGATTAACCAGGAGGGGTCGAAGGACCATAGCAGACCTTTGTCGGCTCCTTCTTTGGCTAAGGAATCTGCAATGTCATTGTAGTGCTTGTCATTGCCTGGGACTCTTGAATGTCCTGGAACTTTCTTCCAGTAGATCTGCAAGTCGTGTGATGTCACCAAGTGATCACACACTATGAAAAGCTCTTTGTGTTTGACCACTTTTCTGTCGCTTGTTAGGAAACTGTTCTGTTTCCACACAGCGAGGTGACAAGCGAAACTTAAACGAGCATAGTTAGAGTCAGTGCAGATGACTAGCGTCTTGATGGAGCGTTCTACTACCATCTGGAGAGCTATTAGGATTCCTGCAATCTCAGCGTACTGAGAAGTCTGAGAGCCTAATTTGTAGCTGAAAGTTATCTGTTCTTGGTCTTGGAGGAGGACCCCTCCAACACCTGCTCTGCAGATTTTGTCGCGGAGGAATGAAGATCCATCCACGTACAATGTTGTCATATCTTTGCAGATATTGTCATCAAAGAAGTGGTGATTCGGGTCTTCAGTTACTGGGGGTTTTACCTCAACCGGCGGCTGGGTGGCTGGTACATCTTGTGTACACTTTTGGCAGATTGCCAAGTCCGTCCCCAGATGTGACTTCTTGTTTTGACCATAACGTATGTCTAGGTTAAAACTTTGAAGCGCCATGAGCCATGTTGCAACACGTGAGTTTGTTACCACACCATCTCTGATGCGTTCGCTATTTAGAAAAGTCACTGGCTGGTGTTGTGTTTCAACAATGATTTTCTGTCCACCAATGTAGCTGGAGAAATGTTTTACTGCCCACACTGTGGTCAGTAGAGCTTTCTCACAGTCTGAGAATCTCAACTCGGGGCCTGCCATTGTCTTGCTGGCGTAGGCCACAACACGCTTGTCTCTGTCATGTATTTGGTACAGACCTGCACTTATACAATGAGCTGAGAAGCCCACTTCCAAGTAAAACTCTTTGTTGTAGTCTGGGTAGACTAAACATGGGGCTGACTTGATCCTGTTTATAAGAGCGTCCATTGCCTGCTGCTGTTTGTCAGTCCAGACAAATGGAACGTCTTTCTTAAGGAGTTCAGTCAGTGGCTTTGCAAGGTCTGCATAGTTTTCTATGAACTGGTTCGAGTAGTTACACACGCCAAGAAAACTTTGTAGTTCTTTGAGATTGGTGGGGACTTTGAGATTGTCAAGGCCTTGGGTGCGAGTCAGCTGTGGTTGTACTCCGTCTGGACCTACAAGTAGGCCAACGTAGTCCACCTTGGTTCTGCACCACTGGCATTTTGACAGTGATATCTTAGCACCAGCAGTTGTTAGTTGATTCAGAACGTGGTCGATCTCAGCCAAATGTGAGTCCAGTGTTGGCTGCCTCAAAAGGACATTGTCCACGTAAATCAGTGTCCCACGCTCGTGGGCATCTGGACATGCTTTGTTCAAGAAGATGTTGAACTCTGCAGGTGAGTTAGCGTAGCCAAAGGGACACCTGGTGAAGGTGTATTGTCGGCCACCAAAAGTGAAAGCTAGTTTGTATTGGTCCTCTGTGCGCACAGGGATGGTCCAAAAACCAGAGGCGACGTCGAGGGTCGAGAAGTACTTACCATTGGTGACCTTGGGCAGTTCCTTTTGGAGCTGGGTCATTGGCCACCTTGATAAGGGGACTTGTTTGTTTAGCTTTCTGTAATCAATTGTGAGTCTCCACTTTCCATTTGGTTTTAGCTCCCGGGCGCTTTCTATGGCTGCCCACTGCACCACCTGGTGGTGGTTGGGTTAAATGCAGAGACGAATTTCGTCTTGTATGGGAAACATACACAGATGACAAAAATGTGACATTTATTTATTTTTTATTTATTTAACACTGGCCATAAAGGCGCAGAGTAAGTGCTGTTACAGTATCTGATGATACCATTCTTTAAGAGGTTATCAAGGATTTCCCTGATAGTTTGATGTGTTGCCAGAGGAATCTTGTACTGTCTGACAAATGTGGATGGAGCTTCGGGCGGGGTTGGGATACTCAATGAGTGGAGCGTGGTCAACCCACAATCCATTGAATCAGTTGAAAATGATTTCTCATATTTTAAGAGAACTTGGCGAAGTCTGTCCCTTTCTTCATCAGTTTTCAGGGCGTCGGCTTGGGCGACCACCTGTTCAATCTGTGAAGAAATTGAGAGGGGTTCTTGTTCTTTGGGGAGCTCCAATGAGTCCCTTTCTGTGTCTTTTACCTTGTTTATAGGCAGGACACTATAGGTTTGAGGGCCTAGGCTGTCGTCTCGGTTTAGAACAAACCCGTAGACTGTGTCTTGGTCGACCTCATTGATAGAGACGAGAGCTATTGCCTGCTTTGGCTTTGTGAACAAGACTTGCCCCGTGTGTTCATTTGGGATCAGGTATTCTGGGAGTCCTCCCAAAAATGGAATGCTCAGTTCAAAATCATGGAAATTAGTGGAGATCAACCATCCTATTTTTGTGTATTTCTTGATCAGTACCGCTTCCGTGCCTGTGTTACACATAGCAACAGATGTGGTTCTGCAGTCGAGGCTCATTTGTCTCGTGGCCTTAATGGATAGTCCTAGGTTGGAAAACTTAGGAGATAGTTGAAAGTATGCCTGTTTTTGGCTAATAGCGTGATTAGCTATGATGTGAACTTCTACCATCTGGTTCATTGCCTGAGGTAGTACTGTGATGGTTTGGTTGCAAGCAACCTCGCAGACTTCTGGTATGGTCTGTCCAGCTTTGAGATTTTCTGTGCTTAGCACAGGAGAATCCATTTTGGCTGTTTCCAGTGACCACAGTACATTGTTGACGGTGTCCACTCGGACACCCAATCTTACCAAAATGTCAGAGCCTATGTACCATACCATACCAGTTTATTTATAAAGCACTTAAAAAATACAGCATCAGCCGTCCGAAGTGTTGTACAAGAACAAAAAATTGTATTATGTAGTAGGGGTTGAACGAGTACATAATTTTTAACCTCGACATTAACATAAAAAAACTCGAACGACGCTCGAGTAGCCGATGACGTCACAGTGTCTTACGATGCAAAATAAATAAATAAATATAAATGCCTAAAAACGTCTTTACAAAAAGAAAAAAAAGACCAACAAAGCATTGGGAGCATTTATTATGCTCCTATCATTTATCATACTGCACATAAGTCACAGGAAAAACAAAACTATTAGTTATATTAATAATATTAAAAGTGAAAGTATGGCGATGAAAACCGAAACTTAAAAAACAAATGGGGCCACAGCCACACCGTACCACCGCCTGCAGCTGTGCAATTTAGGTTTACTTTTAGAGATTGTGTTTATAGATTTTTAATAGCTCTAGAGAGATGAATATTTGTTTTTTTGTTTGTGAAACGAGAGAGATGAAGCCGTTTCAACCGTGTTATATATGGGACCTGCAATAAAACACTGCCCTCTGCTGTCACAACAATCTACTACGGTGTTGAAGCAAAGAACGTCAACAGGATGTTTCAATGAGTGGCGCAATTTATAAAATTATAAACTGTTTTACCTTTTTGACAAGACTGGACCAGCTTCATAGATCCGTGCGCACAAAGGAATCCATTTTGTAGCGTCTACTAAAAGCTAAAAGCTACCGCGCGCTCTGTTTTTAATCACGTGATGACGTCACTACGGGTACCCGAGTTGGACAAAAAAGCCTCGATAGAAGTCAAAACACTCGATCTTTCGAAAACTCGGTTATTCTGTTAATGCACTATTATGTAGGATGCATGTGGTAAGTTTCAGACCACGAGAAACGGGTGGACCAGTTCTTGTTTGTTCCAGTTCAGGTTCAGGCGAATGACTCCATTTGCGGTCATTACCCGCTCACTTTTGGGATCAAGATGAAAGCGTAAAGCTTTCTTGGTTAGTTCTAGACCCAAATGTTTTTTAACCAAGGTTTCATAAAGAGCTTGGCTGATTACTGAATTATCTGTCCAAGGAGACAGTACAGCATCTTCGGTGTGGGATCCCTGGATCTTGACACCATTTACTACCTGTTGTAGGTAGTGTTCAGTGAGTGCTGATTGTTTCAGCTCACAGAGGAAGATTTCTTGTTGGGCCTCTTCTGCCTCACCTGTTCTTGAAGGTTCACTTACCAGGCTCTCGTCCTTGGATGAGGTGTCCCTTGTGTCCTCTGCGGTACCTGCGGTTAGGCAGTCTGTATCACAACTAGGAGGCACTTTTATTGGCAGGGGTTTTCTCACTGTGCTCCACATTTTCTGTTAGCCATAGTCTATAATCGCTTCAAAGCGGTTTATAAAGTCTTGGCCAACCAGAAATGGGAATGAGTCAAGTGTAGACACATGTACCAGGTGGTATAATGTCATTTTGCCAATCTGCATGTGAACCATAGCTATAGATGTTAGGGTTGTTCTCGTCTCTGCGAGACCCTGCAGTTCTATAGCACTTTTTTCGAGGGGTATTTGCCTGTGAACACCGTTAGCGGCAGTCCTTAGCTCCTCGAACAGTTTGGCTGACATAATAGTAATGCCGGCTCCGCCATCCAGGAGTGCTTCATGCGTGAGGACCCTTTCCAGTGTGATTGGCAGGTAAGCTTTCATAGCCTCCCCCCTTTTTACAAAGTCACACAGAAACCTTACAGGTTTCGGCCAACGTTTCTGTTTACGTTTACCTCTGACTGTGTAATCTTTTTTCATCTGAACCGTCAGTGCAGTCGCCAACGTATCTGAGTTTTCAGTTTGTGGCGGGTCACTGTCGTCGATGTTTGAGTTTTCCTCCCCTTTGTTTGATGAGGGGCTGTCGGAGTCTGTGACAATGATGTCATGGTCACTATCAACGTCTTGTTGACTGTCACATTCTGGACTGTCAATGTTTTGACTGTCATTACCCTGATTGTCAGCATCCTGACCATCAGTATCTTGTTGACAGTCAGTATCTTGTTGACTGTCAGCCATTGTTGTAATGTCGGGATTTGCGTGCTCTGACTTGCTATCAATGAAAGTGCTACACATCACTCCGGGTTTGTTATCTTTGCTTGTATTATTCAACTTTTCTAACAACCGACGTATGTTCTCCATCTCTTCTGAGGACAGAGGTTTAGGGCCTTTTTTCTGGAACTTTTGTGATTTTTTGCTTGTCTCAGAACGTTTAGTTCGAAGAGCATGAGGGTCACGTCCTTGACTTGGGGGTTCCTCTTGGGACCACCTCTTGGGACCACCCTGTGTCGTATGGATTACTTCGGTATCCATACTTTTTAGTCCTTGGACGTGCATCCCACTTTTTACCTTTGTGGTCACCCTTTTGGTTCGGTTGTTCGACCTCTGGGTCTCTTTTTAACCACTTCGGGTCATTGTTCCAGCGGGCACCTTCACTACGTGGTTTTGTAGGTTGAAAATTCAGTTTTTTCTCACCTTTTGTAGGATAGGGAGTCGGTGTCCGCGTCCCTTCCAGCTCCAGTGAGTTGGATTTGACCATTTCACCCAGATACACCTCAAAGGGTGTTTTGTTTGGTGTGCGACCTGTAAAAACATCTATCGCGCACTCTCTTGTATCTTCGATGGACCTCCTTTTGTAGTTTGCGCTGACATGTACTTTTTCTTTTATGTCAGGGTAGAGATTTTTGCTGAAGATATATTTAAGCCCTACCTCTTCCTCAATTTCTGGTTTGCATCTGTCACCAAAATAGGCACGAAATATTCGGTCATAATATGACCGTGGGTGCTCATTTCTACCTTGCTTGATGTCAGCCGTAGCTGGGATGCCATCGGGCAAGGAGTGAACTGTTTCACCAGTGGAACGCACAAAAGGCTGTAGTCTTTCTTAATGCCGTCTCGCTGACACTTAATGAAAGCATGCACTGTCCTGTCCGAGGTTAACCTTACCAGACAGATTTTATCATCAACTGTAGCTTCTGGAAAGCGTTGAAGCTAGAAATCAAGGTCATCGAGATAGATCTTTGTTTCATGTGAGCCCAACGGGCCTGGAGCGAAGGTTTGAATGCTTTTAGCTATATTCTGTAGTTCAGCCATTGAGAGAGGAGGTTGTGGATTATCATCAGTCTCATCCATCTGCGTATGTGGTGGGTTTTTTGGCCCATAGTACACAGGTCCCTGCCCCTGTTGAGAGGGCTTACCAGGTACGTCGTACGGTTGGAGTGCCCGTTTTTTCCGGGGAGGGGGTAGTGGTGATGTAACCTGCGGCGTTGGTGATCTAGGCAACGGTGTAGGGGATCAAGGCGGCGGTGTTGGTGCTCTAGGCGACGGTGTTGGCGCTCTAAGCGGTGGTGTCGGCAATCTAGGCTGCGGTGTTGGTGATCTAGGCTGCGGTTTTGGAAACTGTTTTTCTATGAGATCCAACCATCTTTTTCTCTCTACAGAGAGTTGATCTGTTGTCAAAGCCTGCTCCGCCTGACAACTTTGTAGTTGGACTCGCAAACTTTCATTATCACGTTGTAACACCGTGAGCTTTCGTGAAAATAATTCCTTGTCTTGTGTGCGTATCTTTAGTTTGTATTGTAAGCACTCATTTTAATTTTGCAACACCGTGCACTGTACTTGTAATTTTTTATGATCACTTTGTAGCTTTGTGCCCAGTTTTTGAGCTTTTTCACGTAAGCTTCTCTCATGTGACTTAGATAACGTCTGCAGTTTCTCATTCTCCACAGTTTCATGGAGTTTCATTGTTGTAAAGGCCAGCTTAGCCTTACAAACTTTTAATTCTCTCTGTAAACTCTTTTTATCACATTTTAACTCTGTACATTTCTCCTCAGCTTCTTCTCGTGCATGTGTGCTTTCCTCTAGGGATGTTGTGAGCCATTGCACATTGCCCTGCAGTACTAGAATCTCTGTTTTGAGCAGCTCTAAAACTTCAAAATTTGTTATATATGAGTCAGCATCTTCTGCCTCTGTATCTGCCATCTTTTTGTTTTGATTTTGTTTGAATCAATAAGACTGTATTTATTATAGTGTATGCAAATAAATGTTTTCTTAGCGGTGAGTTATTTAAAACAGCTTTCTGGTTTTATTCTTGTAATCTATAAACAAGTCTTTTATTCATTCAGTACCTTTTTATTTATTTTAGGTTTTACCTTCAATGAAAAATATTATAAGTGAAAGCCTTTGTGGCCGTATTACCTTAATAGACTTATCTTTTAAAACAATTACTATTAAACCACGCTTAATGTTTTTGTCTTTCACCCAAACGCCTTTTTAAAGATTTCAAATAAATGTAATGTTCACACTAAAATGTTAGCAGATCCTGTTTTATTTTGCTCCAAGAGAATGTATTTCAGTTTCAATAAAACTGTTTGATTGTTGCTGCAGTTATCTGGAGTGAAAAATGTACATTTGTTTGTTATTTTAAACTCTTTTGTATTTAAAATAAGCAAAAATGTTTGTCTGTACTGTACCTCTGTTATTCTAAAATTTGTATTTAAAATAAACAGACGTTTTTTGTTTGTGAACAGAACAATTTTAAAGATGGTATTTCACCATAAAAATGCTGACTTTTGAGAGAACGCATCTGTTAAACGTCTTCTAACCAACAGGTGGCAGGTTTAATGTTATTAATGTTATCACGAGGTGACCGTAATAACTCCCCATGGCCGCTATGGCGGCGTTGTCGACTTCCGTTAGCTTAGACGTAGCTTAGCCGTTAGCTTGCGAGTAGCATCTAACAATTCGGTAAAAAATATCAACATTGGAAAGAGTTGGAGCCTGTACGTGATAATCGTTCGAACCACGTTCTTGTCATAGACAAATCTGTGTGGTTAGACAGTTTAGATGGCTTAAATTGAGTTTTTAAACTTTTAGTGAAATCTCCATTCTTCTTGTGAGTGTAAGCTGTCACTCAAAATGCAGCACCCGGAAATGACGACAAAAGTGGGCGGGTCGCAACGGCGTGCGTCCCCACTTCAGCGAATCAGCACTCGCTTTACAGATACGAGAGTGACTGACAAATCACAGCTCTCGTTTTTCATGCAGCTTCTTGTTTCATCCAATCACAGCTCATAAACAGACGTGATGTGACACGTAGCCTTTCACGTTAGCTTGGCACAACTTAACACAACTTTACAGACTCTTACAGCTCATACACGCTTCAAATAACTTTAAAAATTCCGAAATATGTGGCAAGCACACCTAGATAGGCCAACTTAGCTATGCTTAGTAACCCAGCACTGCAGCTGTTGACAACAAACACGGACTCTCTTGGAGCCGTTTCAAGGTCGGTTCCGGTCCACTTTTTAATGGAGCAGGACTCGGGTCTGAACAGAACCCCTCAGACAATGTTTTAACATTAATATGCTTCTTTGACCTGCTCTAAAATGTAAAATACCAGCACAACAGCAATCTTGCAAAGTAAAATTAGCTTTTTAGGCACTATGACTCGGCGGTCATCCAAAACTTTGTACAGCAGCTTGTACGTGAACTGGACCGAACTGAAACAGAACTCCCACAGACCACGGGCTGCCAAAACCTCACCTGAAAGTTTCCAACAGCATGTGTGTATTTGAAACAATAATAATTTCAACTTTCAGAGTCTAACAATTGGATAAATATATGCAAGTTCATGAGAGATCACAGATTTATGAATAATCTTTCAGAAAACTCGTACAGGACCACCAGATGTAAAGGATTTTGTGGGGTTCAGTATTAAAATGACACCCTTTACCTTAAGCCCTCTGCATGGCAGGTGATCCCACACACCCACTACACAGCTGCTTCAGCCTGTTACCTTCAGGGAGGAGACTGAGGAGTCTCCAGGCTCGAACCAGCAGACTAAATGACAACTCTGTTCATCAGGCAGTCAGGATGCTAAACTCTCTGCTTGCTCTGGCCTCCCTCCCACTTGTACTGCCTTAATCACAAAAAACTTTCACACACCACCACACAACACAAAGATTTTAACACTGGACTCTGTGTCATCAAAACGAGTTATTCACTCAACTCACGGTCATGTGCTCATTCAGTTTGCACTACTTCTTATATTCGCACTAATGTTTGCATTACATTACTGCCTATAGTCATACTACTGTTTACATTCACTGTTTACATTTATTACTACTGTTTTCATTCAATACTACTGTTTACATTTATTACTACTGTTTACATTTACACTACTTTTTATATCTACACTACTGCTGTATATATATATATATATATATATATATATATATATATATATATATATTTTACTAGCCTTATTGCATATGCCACTTTACCTCTATACCAATATCAACTACCTCATACATATACTGTGTACATAAACTTCATATGCTGCTTTGTCACTCTATTACAAATGTCAATGCCAGAACTTTCATTTTATTTTATAGATATACTTTTTACACTTTTATACTACTATGCAAAAAACTCAGGACAGTATTACACTTTTGTTATTTCATTTTATGCTTATGTTTATTAAATGTTTAGTGTTTTAGTGTTGTTGTAACTTTTCATACTTTCATACTACTACTATGCAAAAACTCAGGACAGTATTACACTTTTATTATTTCATTTTATGCTTATGTCTATTAAATGTTTAGTGTTTTAGTGTTTAAATGTTTACTGTTGCACCGAGGGACAGAGAGAAATGCAATTTCAATCCTGTGTATGTCCTGTACATATTGCAGTTTTGACAATATTCCTTCCTTTATATGTTATCTGTGTTCATCTGTGACCATCTGCTCATACAAACTCATGTTCGTGCTGCTGTTTATTCCCACTATATTAGGCTTAGTGTATTACTAGTTGATGTTTTTCTTAGTTAGTTCTAGATGTTATTACTGTTGTTCTCTTTCATTTGTTGTTGGATGTAACTGGGACCTTGTGTACATAATCTCGTTTTCATCACATGTACCACATGCGGTGCAAATGACAATAAAGACTCTCTGACTCTCTGACTTAATAAAAACGAAGAAAAAGTGGAAGAAAAAAAACAGGGAGCGCTTTTCCTGCAGCCCACAGCCCACCAGGAAATATTTAAAACCTCCCACAGCCAGGTAGGACCTGAATTCATTCATTTCAGTCATGGAGTGAACGGAGGAAGAAGCGATTACTTGACTTTTGGCAAGAAAACAAAACAAAAGTCCTGATCAGCGATGAAGAAGGGGAATTTAATTCATTTGTGTAACATACAAAACAGTCCGGCGCCGGGGAAGTTTATGGTCAGACACCGCGCAAGTGTGCGCGGTCGTAATGCCCTGAGGGGCTGTGTGGGGCTACGCTTTTGCCTCTACGTAC
>JBBPBX010012332.1:14139-32387 GCA_038048925.1 Garcialebias charrua | reverse complement strand
AAAAAAGACAAAATAAAGACTTACAAAATGTTTATTTTGAAAATATGCCAAAAATATGTTTGTATTGTATTGTAGTAATAAATAAAAGTGACCCATTTGGATGATATTTTAAATAAACAGCACTCTACAATAAATAAACTATATTAACAATAATAAAAATCTTAATAAATACAATAACAGTCAGAACCAGAACAATAAGCAGCAACAGACTGTTTACAATCTAACTAATCAAGTTTTTGTCCAGTAGCAGCAGTGTGGCTGTATTTGTCCTCATTACTGTACTCACAACCTCTTCTTGGACCTGCTCCTCCAGGTGGGACAGGTCCTGGAAAAGTTCAGAGTTCAGTTCAGTCATCACACACTTCTTAGCTGCAGGTGATCTCTGGTGGATGTCTGTCCCTGAAGTGGAAGAAGAGAGCAGCTACCTCTGTCCCAGACTGGAAATAAAACACAAAGAGGTAAAAAAAAAAAGTTAATAAGATTATGATTTTAAATAAAAAAGATTATTTAGATAATAATAATAATAAAAGAACATACCTCTTGAACGGTTTAATCTCTCACTCATCATCATCATGATGATCAGGGCAGGGCTTTAATCTGCTCCAGGACTTGTTAACAAAATCAGTTTTACCCTGATGCATCAGTTTTAGTTTTTTCATAAAGAGCTAAACTTTTTAGCTGAAGTGTTGATGTGATGGATGTCTCATAGCGAGGATCAACTGCGCATATAACAACATTCAGACTTAGATTCAGAGATTTAAAAACTCATACAGTTTGTGTTATTGATCTGGACCAATCTGAATTACCTGATAAAAGTAGTTTAAATGCAGCAGCTGTTGTTAGCGCTGTTTGTAACAGCTGCTGTTTCTTCGTTCACATTCCTATGACGTAGTTTCAAGCGCGTTCACGTTAGACGTGTTGCTACTGCAGAGTCTTCATGAAACAACGTCCACACACACAGCTTTGAATGTGCGCTCGTCTTAACAAGAAAGCCATAACGTTCCCAAACAGGAGACCGGAGCGACAAGCTAAAGGCTAAATACTGCTGCGCGTGCTGCACGATAATAGCTCCATGCTGAAACGCGCCCAGGAAATTTTGTTCCGCGGCGCATATATTAACGTTCAATTAGTGAAAATATAACCGAAACGGTACGCAAGTGGACCGAACCAAACGTGCCGTACCGAAACGGTTCGGGACACCCACGTGTACCATTACATGCCTAGTTGTGTGTTTGTTTTTTTCAGCTTATGTAACCGTTTTCCTAAACCTAACCTTAAACCTGACCCAGAGGACCAACCCTAAACCTAACCCACTTACTCTTGTGCCTAAACCTAACCAAGACCCTAAACCTAACGCCAGAGGCTTTACTCAAAACCTAACCACGTAGCTAAAGACAGAGCCTGCTGTCATCGCTTGTAACAGTGACAACGTACCTTTAAACCTCCTAGGAGGTACAGGAGGGGCAATCTGACCGCTACGTATGGGGATGATAATAACTGATAACGGTCATTTAATGGTTGATAACATCCAAAGCGGGTGTGTAAACAATACATTTGAATTATTTGATCGGAAAACATTTCAATCCGGTCAAAGAATTTTGCGCATGTAAACATACAGTAGCTATGTGTGTCCCATCAGTGTACTGTATTAATGTGATTTAAAAGCACTGATTGATTCAGTTTTGTAGAGATCTAGTAGAGTGCTGTATGACTGGGTAAATGAGGACACAGATTGTGTTGTAGAGCACTTTGAGTATCTTAATACAATAGAAAGGTGCTATATCTCCAGCAGTCCATTTATCTTTCTGTCTTATCAAGACACTCAAAGCCCTTTACAACACAATCTGTGGCCTCATTTACCCATTCATACAGCACTCTAGTATATCCATACAAAGAATACCCAGTGCTTTATCACATTCATACACCAATGGGACACACATCTGAGGCAATGGGGGGTTCGATGTCTTGCCCAAGGACACTTCGGCATGTGACTGCTGGTGGATTCGAACCCCCCACTTTTGCATTGGAGGACGACTGCTCTAACCACTCAGCCACAACCGCCCAGAAAATTATCTTGTTTAGTTTCACTAACAGCCAACGGTCTTGATTTGTTTTCAGTCAGTATTCTTTTTCTTGTGAGCATTTGTTCATTTGTCTTTTTTTTTTCTTCAATAGATAATTTTGTGGGGCAGAACAGAAAAATGTCTGAAGGAGACAGCTGAAGAAATCACCCTCTCTGGAACAGAGTGTCACTACTTTGTGTGTGACGTGGCCAACAGGGAGGAAGTTTACAAGCAAGCCAAGGTGGTGAGAGAAAAGGTACACTGTGTTCATTTTGATTTAAACAAAATCATGCAATCTGCTGATGGTAAAATACAAGAAGAATGCTCTGAAATGTCTTTATTTTGATTTAGATGGTTTTTCTGCCAACTTCTCCTTATCCTTTAGTGTCTAAATGATATCATTTTGCAATTTTGCTCCCTCTAATCCCAGGTTGGAGATGTTACAATATTGGTGAACAATGCCGCTGTAGTTCATGGTAAAAGTTTGATGGAGAGTGATGATGATGCGCTTCTGAAAACTCAACATATCAACACCTTGGGACAGTTCTGGGTAAGAATTGCACCAAATACAACAAAACCATTTTGCCTGCCAAAAAAAATGGAAAAATCTTTCAAACAGATTTTCCAAATTTCTATGTTTTGATTATAGCATGCAAGTCTTTGGAGGAGTCCCAGACTTGCACAGTATATCATAACTACGGTTATGGCACGGGTTTTTCCAAGTTGCTTCTAAGCCCCTGTAAGATCAGAAGGGCTTTGAAACACGTGCTACTTTTCTATTTTGAATGCAGACCTAAAAGCTTTGTCAGATGCAGACAAAAATGTAAAGTAAATGGAAATATAGTCTGTGATGACACTGTTGTTTCTTTCATCTTTTTTTTCTTCCATTTTAACTTCTATTTTCATTTTATCTTCTCTGTCCATGTCTTAGACAACAAAAGCATTCCTGCCTCGGATGTTGGAGCTGCAGCATGGCCACGTAGTGTGCATCAACTCAATCTTGTCCCAGTCTCCAATCCCTGGAGCCATAGACTACTGCACCTCCAAGGCCTCGTCACTGGCCTTCATGGAGAGCCTCACGTTAGGTCTGCTGGACTGTCCCGGTGTCAGCTGCACCACCGTGCTTCCTTTCCACACCAACACAGAGATGTTCCAGGGCATGAGAGTCAGGTTAGCAAACACTTAAAACTGAAAAGTACGGTGGCCCTAAGGTGTAAATGAACAACATTTGAAAAAACGGAATTACATTTGAAAAAACACAACAAAAACAACAAAAACACAACAACATTGGAAAAAACGAAATTACATTAAGCCAAAGCGGAAGTGGCTCGAATCACATTAGAAAAAACAGAATTACATTAAGCCAAAGCGGAAGTGGCCGGAATCACATTAGAAAAAAACAGAATTACATTAAGCCAAAGCGGAAGTGGCCGGAATCACATTAGAAAAAAACAGAATTACATTAAGCCAAAGCGGAAGTGGCCGGAATCACATTAGAAAAAAACAGAATTACATTAAGCCAAAGCGGAAGTGGCTGTGATTCTGTTTTTTCTAATGTGATTCTGTTTTTTCAAATGTAATTCCGTTTTTTTCTAATGTGATTCTGTTTTTTCAAATGTAATTCTGTTTTTTTTCAAAAGTGATTCTGTTTGTTCCGGCCACTTCTGCTTTGGCTTAGTGTAATTCTGTTTTTTCTAATGTGATTCGAGCCACTTCCGCTTTGGCTTAATGTAATCTCGTTTTTTCAAATGTTGTTGTGTTTTTGTTGTGTTTTTTCAAATGTAATTCTGTTTTTTCAAATGTTGTTCATTTACATCTTAGGGCCACCATAGAAAAGAGCCATGATATGAAAACGACTGCTTCGTCACTAAACCACACATCTTTTTTTTTTTTTTTGTAGGTTTCCACAGCTTTTCCCTCCACTCAAACCTGAAGTAGTAGCGGAAAGGACGGTTGACGCAGTCAGAGCTGACGAGGCCTTTCTGTACCTTCCATGGACAATGCATGCACTTGTCTTTCTGAAAAGGTAAAAAAATAAGAAGTAATTTTGAAATATTATTTTCATTTAATTTTCATTACTGCTTCAGCTTTTTGCTTTTGGCTTAACACTGTTACTGTTCTTTCTGATTTCTACAGTTTCATGCCACAAGTTGCACTTGAAGAAATCCACAAGTTTTCTGGGAGTTACACTTGCATGAACACATTTAAAGGGAGGACATGAACTTGGATTGCACACAGCATGAACAATACTTCCTCAGCTCTGAGGTGTAAGAAAAAGACTATGGACCTTGAAGCGTTTGGAAGAGAAAGAATCTCTTGAATATTGTGAAGACACTTAAGTGACATTAAAGGGTGTTACTTCTTCAGGTAGAATTCAATGATGAACTGAGCAACATCCCTTGACCCTTTGTGCATGTGCATATATAAGCACATGCGTGTGATAATATAGATGACTGAACTAAATTCTCACTTTGAACAGAAGCCATGTATGCCAGTGCAAGTAGTGATTCTGAGAGGGTTTGTTGTGCCACTTATATGACTATTTTTTGTATATTTTTTGTATATTTTTTATGTGTCTTAATCAAAAACGTGTAATAAATTGAGTTTTAGAATGAAATTGTCTCACTATGCATGACAACGATAGCAAAACACTTGGTAAGTGCACGCTGCTGTGTGTCTGTGATTGATTCCAAGCATGAGACTGTGTCAAAGATGCTGTCAAAAGATTAAATGTGCTCTTGGGAGGCATGTGGGGCATACTCCTGTTTGTTCTTAGCTTTCAGAAAACAAAGCCGGTCTAGAAGGAAATGTAATTCTCAATGGTAAAAAAAAAAACTAAGTCGGATCAGGCTGGTCCTCTGCATGCAGGCAAAATGTTACAAAACTCTGGTGATGCTGACAGACAGAGAGAACTCTGAGTTTATTGCACACAGAAGTCATCATGAGACGTTCATTATTCATCTGAAAAGAGCAATTGTCAGCAAATGCTGCACACTTGTGTTGGATCAAACATAACCCCAGAGACATACAAAGTATATAAAAAAATATTGAACAATATGACACCTTCTTTTCTTTATTATGAATCTGAACATATTATAATGCTTTATTACAAAACAGGGGGGGCGGGGATAGCTGTGGAAAATATAATGGATGATATTTGTCAAGGCCAGAGATTCGCCATTTTACACTGATGACTTTTTCCCCCTTCTTTTAGAACTAGAAGATGCACGTCATAAGTTAGGTGTGTTGCTTGGTAGCGTGATCAACAAACCTTGGAGAAGAAGTTTAACAAAAAGCCTATTTTCACTAGAAATGTGCTCAGTTTCTAATCAAAGAGCCTTCAATTTGAAACAATAAACGACGGTAATTCTCTCGTGCTAAGCATCATCTTGGACCAGCAAACAAATTACCTTCAGCATGTTAGATAAATACTCCTGACTAGTTTGGACTTGTGCCGATCAACTTTAACGCCTAAGGTTATAAATGGATATCAATACCTCTCTCATGTTTGCGCGAAAGACAAGAAGCTAATTAACTCACTGTAACATTGTGGGGGCGGGGTCAGTGTTTACCTGGATTTGTCTAGTGGGAAATAATCTAGAAGTTCTGAAAGTAGTATTGATTACTTCATCTAAATCTTGGCAAGAGCGTCTGAAACAGAGAAACTCACTTTTTTATCGTTTTTAGCTTACAGGTAATTTGCATTTTGGGACAGCAGCAAATGGGGGATGGAGTCACAGGAGAACATGTTACATTTCCTTTTATTTAGAATTATTACTGTTACTTTTCAACTTGTTTTAAGTGAAAATGCAACCACTGGGAATGCAAAAAGAAGACAAACTGTAACTGAATAAACGTACACGGGATTATCTCTGCTACCACTAGGAACAAAACATGAAGACGAGAAACTTCCGTCCTGTTACAGTGCTGCACAAACACACTGGGTCTTTTCAAAAGAAGTTCAAGTATCTTTATTGTCGTTCACATCACATGTGGTACATCAGGAGAAATGAAATGATGTGCTCAAAGTCCAAGTTGCACCCAAAAATGGCAAAAAGTATAAATAGAAACAGTATATAAGGATTTAAGATATATGCTAAACGAAAGCCAAACTGTACGCTAAAATATCTAAAAATATACGCTAAACATTACTAATTTAAAATAATGTGGTATGTTAAACAGCAGCCCGAACATGAGTCTGTGTGAGCAGATGAGTTACGAATGAACACAGCAGCAGGAGATAATCAGCAGCATGAGATCAGCAGCACAGAAAAGTCACATATCACCAATTAAAGTTGCATTACAGTGATTTTTAGTTTATTTGTTTTCACAGGGATTATCCTGGTTAAAGATCCATGCGTCTAAGGTAGAAGCTGTTCCTCAGTCTAGTGGGTCTACACTTAATGCTCCACAACCCTTTGTCTGTAGAGAACGGGGCAAAGAGTGTGTGTGCTGGGTGAGTGGGGTCCTTCATGAAGCAAATAAGATGAAATCATAACTTTTTTTTTTTTTAATTTACAATGCAGTAAGTAAATACAAATGTGAGCTGTGAGGTTTGTGACTGAAAACACAGCTGAAAAAATAAAGAATTGTTATTGTTCAACTCACATTGTCATTTTTTTCAAATGATGGATCAACAGTTGTGTGTGGCGTCTGCAACTGAATAATACGAAAAATAAATTATAAAAGAAAAACACTGAATAAGAATCAAGAATCAAGAATCAAGAAGGTTTATTAACATTGCATCAATTTTCATCAATACAGCGTAAATATGTAGTTGCAGCATCCAGGAGATAGAATGAGTGCAAACCATCTAAAGGGAAAATGGTTGGTGAAAGGCATCTCTTCAGTTTATGTGTAATGTACCGGTACTGCTGCCAAAAACTGCCACGTTACAATGTAAGAAATGAAAATCAACGTCATGAGATGAAAAACTGTTTTTCCTTTCATTTACTGAGTAAACGGTTTTACAGACTTGATTTTCTTTCATAATAATTATTATAGTTTTAGTTGACCTAAGGACTGTGAACCTGTGTCATGTTAGCTTTTCTAGATATCCTTTTTGTTCCTCCTCATATGTTGACTAATAAATAAATAAAACTTATCTGAGAAAAGAGCAATGTTCAGGAAATAAGCGACAGAGCACAAGTACAGTATGTGTAAATTCATCAAACGCGATTGGGCTTCACGAGGTGAATCAAAAACAGTAAACGTAAAACTGAAAGGGCAACATGAGGTATGCAGAATTTTAAATTTTTAAATTTAATACCAACTAAGGATGAGGTTAGGAAATGTGCATCTTGTTAAAATAAACACACAAATAACATTTTAAGTACAGGTAGTCCTCGGGTTACGACGGTCTCGAGTTACGATGTTTCGTGGTTACGCCACGCATCTCCATAAAAAAAAAATATATATATATATTTATAGCAAANAATAAAAAATATATGTGTATATATATATATATATATATATATATTTACAGCAAAATAAAAATTTATATTTTATATATGTATATATTGAAATTTTTTATTTTGAAGCCGATTTACGCAGTTTCCGGCTGTTTCTGGTTTCCGGTTTTACTAGCTGCGGTAGCTACAGCTGCTATAGCTGCCCTGTTCTCTCTAAAAAAGCTAAGTCTGGTCCTCTGGATATTCAAAAAACAAAACAAAACTTGTTGGAGCAAGCTGGACACACAGCAGCTGTGGAAAAGTAGCTGTTTTATGGAAGGCGGTTTTACAACGTAAACGAATGGAGAATCCGGTGGAGGGACGGAGGAACTGAGGAAATGGCTTCACCAGCATTCCAGAGTAGGAAATTAACTCTTTTTTCCTTTCATTATGGCTCTCAAATGTATGTGTTTTTTGATAATTATGTAGGGTACTGTGTTAGGATAGGCTAAGTGCTTGGTAAAATACAGTACTGTACGTATGAGGTGCGGTTTGGACGTATATTCGGAGTTACGAAGAAATTCGAGATATGACGGCGCGTAGGAATGGATCTCCGTCGTAAGTCGGGGACTACCTGTACTTTAAATAAATTACTTTGACTCATATTAAGGAACACATGAATGGAAAACGTGACCACAGATTCAGTCACAAACTGACACTTCACGTCTGAGCTGAAGTCAGAGGTGGTTGTAGAAGCTGGGGCTCTGCATGGCCTTTGGCTGCCAGACAAGGCTCATAAACATTCATTTGGATCCCAGCGAACCATAAATGCCCTCCTTTGCGCTCTCGATAGGGCCGCACATAGTGATCAGTAGGTGACCCACGCTGGATGTGAAGGGAGTGGGGCGGAGGAGGCGGAGGCACTGCTGAGAGTGGATCCGAGCCTCTTCCAGGGGGCCTGTTTCTCATTCTCTCAGCGGGCTGTTGCGAAAGCAGAGAAAGAAGCAGCATGTTGGGGATGGAACTAGGCTGAGGAGGCATGTTGTGCATGCATGCTGGAAAAGGAGGGCTAAAATGGTTGGAAATCTCTCGGGACAGGTTCAGAGCAGGGTTAGCCAAAAACAGAATAAATCAAATGAGGGCTTGGAAAGTCTTTTCCCTGCTGGACTCTCAGCTCTGGGGTTACTGACCAAATGCAGGTGGAAAGCGTGAAATTAAGATTTGATCAAGTGGACAGTAATATGACTTTACAGCTGTTTTATCTGCAACTGCATTCTTGTGTGCTTCTGGACTTGTTTCATTATTATTTGAGGATTGCCATAAAAACATATAATAAGAACTCAAACAGTTTGTGACAAATTGAAAGAAGAGTCTAGAGTCAAACTGAATCATCTTATTTTATGCTGACCAAAACCGTTTCTATGTGACTTTATCTTAAATATACATTATTCATCGGTAGTCGTTACTGCACATTTGTCAGCGAATGTCCTAGAATTTCTCTGCTCCTCGAAGGAGAGCAACAAGTATTTTCCTTTATTCAGTCCAAGCATGTGTAATCCCAACACAGCCTGCACAGTCATCCTGCGATGAAATATATCATATACGCCTGGATCTGGAGTCCATTTAACTTGTTGTGCAGTGATGCTGAACGCATGTTAAACCCCAGCCAGTTCCAGATCCTGTCGTTATTCACATCACATTCTCTATTTTTCTGGGAGATGGTTCACCACAACTTCCAAACCCAACACAGACACACATGATAAATTGTGCTTCCAACTATCCCTTTATAGCCATTACGCGTCTCTGGAATGTCTAAAATCATTCTGTATTTCCTCTTAAATTACATTGTTATGTTTTAGCATTAGTCATAATGCAAAAACGTGTCAAATATGCAGCAGATTTACTGAGAAACCCTCCTTGCTTCCCTCGAACACACAAGATAAGAGGTATGATATGTGAGCAACAAACTTTTACCTGCAGTAAACCTTGTAAAGTCTGTGTGCTTTGTGGACACAGCCTTAAACGGATAGCTAAATGAGACTGTAGCAAAGGGCAACAAAAAGGTAGTAGGGTATTATCTGTTACAAGACCTTATCCGCTTTCTCTGAACAATGCTTTTAGCCCTCTCTCCAGTTTGCTGTTGGGTTCATCCATCACAGGGTAGGTAGCATGATAAAAAGGCTCAGCCCTAACCCACAGCAAGGAGCCAGGTGTGATGCCTCAGTCGACCTGTCAGGCCGCAAGAGTTATTATACACATCGGTGTTAAAGGTTAAAGGGAGCAGCAAACTTGGAGGGTGTCAGTTCTCAAAAAGCACACACAGACACAGGCTGCGCTTCTTGGATGGATACGTAAAATAGGATGTAATTCATGAATAAATAAGGCGGTTGTGTGAGAAGTTATGTTCAGATGAGCGCGTTCCGTTTTTAAACGCGGTTGACCTGAAGCTCGTTTTCTGCAGAAACGCACAGCGACACGTTTTCCTACCAGCAGCACAAAGAACGAACAAAATGTGACACCTTCGAATTCAATAAGTCAAATTAGTCCAAAACCGGACATTTAACAAAAAAACTGACTTTGCAGGAAGTTCCTTTCAAAAAGAGACGTTGGGAGGTGTAATTCTAAGAAAAACACAAGTTCAGATACGTGTTTGGGCTGTAACTTTTCATATGTTTTATTCATCACTGACCACCATTCTTATTTACACAGGCCTTCCTCTACAGCGAGTGAGGAATAGCTCTGTGGGGAGTTTGTTGACAAAAGGTTTTGGATTCAACATTTTTAGCTTCAGCTGTGTTATCTCCTGCACCTGATAAAGGTTTGCTTATTATGGATCTTTACACAGTGTCTGCAGATTATGGTGCTTGAAAAGCACTCAGATTTTTTTTAATATTGCTCAACAAGTTCATATGTAAATCAAAGCAACCACAAATTACACATAACTGTTCATAACAGATGGCTGAGTTTCATTAATATTGTTTTTTAATTCAAAATCTGGTTTGACTCCCACAGAGGGCAGCTGCTTCTCTGGGTGTTCATTTAGTTCCCTCAACTTAACTTCAAGTTATTCCATCCATCCATCCATTATCTTTTACCCGCTTCTTCCATTTTGGGTCACGGGGTCGCCGTTGCCTATGTCCAGCAATCACTGTGTGAGGGGCGGGGGACACCCTGGACAGGTCGCAAGTCCTTCACAGAGACAAACAAGACAAACAACCATTCATGCTCTCACTCTCACCTAGAGACAATTTAAAGTTAATCAGTCTAACATCCATGTTTTTAGTCTGATGGAGGAAACGGGAGTGCCTGGAGAAAACCCACGCATGCACGGAAAGAACATGCAAACTCCACCCAGAAAGGTCCCGGGCTGGGATTTGAATCGGCGGTCTGCTCGCTGAGAGGCAACAACTCTACCAACTGAGCCACCGTGCTGCCCTACCCATAATGATGTAAAAAAATAAATAAATAAGTAAAGTCATATGTTTAAGAAAATGATTAAGACTAAATTGTTGAAAAGATACATACAAATTAGTTTAATGAAATGTACTAGAAATGGAAAATTGTGAGTTGTTCATTTCGTTATGTTGTTTATAGATGATTATTGTTTGAGTTGATTGTTTGAATTCATTTACCATACCATACCATACCATTTTATTTATAAAGCACTTTAAACAGGAACAAGTCCACACCAAAGTGCTGAAAATTTGTTTTAAAGAAGGGGTAGATATGATAAGATTTTTTTCTTCTTCTGCTATCTTTCATTTTATATTTTGTTTTTCATGTAGTCTGTAAGAGTGCTTTTTATTTTAAATCTGAAATGAATAAATTACTAAAATAAAAATAAAAACAATCCATGAGGATCAAATACATTATTTGCAGCCATGCTGTGTATGCAAAAGTGGATCATTTCTATCAAAGTTTAAATTGTGTGAAAATGTCCACTGACAATTTTTATCTATATATTATAGAAATTGTAATTTTGGGACCTATCCAAAGCAATTAACACCATTAATCGTATCCTACTTTATGAACTGTAACACTATCGCATCAGAAGCCTAAAAGTAGATGGGTTTTGTCTGTTTGGAAGATAACTTTTATTTTTATCTTTATTGCTGATTGATTCCTTATCTGTGCTACATAAAAATATGATCTGATAGCACAAACCTGTTCTTTTCCCACATTCATTTAAATTACTTTGTTCAAATCGTGAATACTCTTAGGAAAGCAATAAAAAGGTTTAAGGGGGAATCTACTTATATATTCAAACGTCACATTTATGATCCAATAAAACAAAAAACACTCAAGGTATGGTTAGATTTTAAACTTGAGACAATTTTAATTCAATTCAGTTCCAATTCAGTTTATGAACAGCACCGAATCACAACTAACATTTCTCAGGGCACTTTACAGAAACATTCACATACATAGAAAAGCCAGTTAGTAAAGTTCTCTATCTAAAGAATATATTTAACAGATATAAAGAAACCACTGGATTGTCCCAACATGTTGAGCAACACATCATCAATATAAGGTGTTTTCTAAAAAACATTTGTTGGACCAAAGTTCAGAACCAGAGATCAGTTTCAGGATCATTTTGGACATTGTATCCCAGTCTCCCCACTTATAACCTAATGTAAAAACTTATTTGAACCTCATTTACATTACTGCAAATTGTAAAACACATTTCCTGCACTCCAGTTTGCAGTGGATGAATGTTAGCAACACCAGTCCAGCCTCTTTGAGATGTGCTAGCAACAACAGATGCAAACCAGCAAGAAAAGTTGATTACAAGTATCACAATTTTATATTTACAGTATTTATCATAGGACAATAAAATAACTAAAAATATTTTGTATGATGAAGACACATGAACGTACTAAACCACAAAAAGGTTCAAAGACTTTTAACAACTACTGTATTGTGAAAGGAGCAGGTTAAAGTGTCACAGTAAATTCCAGTAAGAAAAGTCATTAAACTGTGTTTTATATGGCATTTTAAACCCTTTTTAAAATTAAATAAAGACACCAAAATAGCTATTATTTTTTTCCTGCCACCGATTTAAAAAGCAGAATAGTGGCCGTTTTAAGTGTTTGTCTTCCTGGGCGCCCATAGAACATAAAAAATATGCCTGGGGGGACTTTAAGCTACACTGTGAAACGGCGAGTCTCTGTTTCACATGTGGTTTCCAGTGTTCTGCTTTTGAACACTGACAGTTAACAGGGAGAAAGTGGGAGGTAGGAGCTGAGGGACAAACAAAGCAGAGTAAGGCCTCCTTTTCACTGCGAGCAGAAGGCAAACACTCAAAGGGGAAGGGTGTGGGAGGGTGAAACACAGTTCACTTTGCACAAACGGGTTCAAGATATTTATAAAGCCCACCAGGCATCACATCAGGAGAGCTCCTCTGAAGAAATGTTGTTCCCAGATGGACCGCTTCAGCCAGTTTTATTTATTGCGAAGCGGCTTCCATACAGATTACGCAACATCGCCACAACATGCATGGATTCTGCGTCTTGGTGTGGGTCGCCAGCAGCCCGCCTTGCTCAAGGTGCATCAGATGTGGGTCAGATAGAGGGCACCGTTTTCTCATCGCACTCATCTGTACATCAGGGCAGATATCAACAGCTTGCGCAACCTTCCTCACATAGCGAAGACAAAAAGACGTATGAGGGCCACACACTCCAACTACAACTCACAGATATCACTGACTGAAGCATGTTCTCTCATGTAAAAAACCTGATTAAGACACTTTGTTTAATTTTTATTCGCTCAGAAGCTCCTAATTTATCACAGAGCTGCATGACACAAACAAAGTCCTCCCAAAACAGCCCGCATGGAAATCATATGATCAGAGTTGGCGGCCTCTGTGAACTAAACCTGAACTTAGCTAAATGGAAACAGACCAAACACATAGTGTGCGTCAGGATGAAAGCATCCCTCTAGAGAGCTGCAACCATGGCTTTTCAATGGAGGATGTGGATTGCGAAGCGGGACAAGAGCTGAAAGACGCTGGTCTCATATGATTGAGTCAGCATGATGCTTGGTTACATGTCTGAGAAAAACAACACATGTAAAGACACGCACAGAAGCTAGTCACTTTCTGTTGGCGAAACAAAACCTGCACCTTTGCCACATACGGTGAAACTCACAGGACCCTCACATTCTTATTATCGCCCACCACCGAAAGCAAAGTCAGAGCAACAATGTGTTTGTTTGTGGTTATTTGTTTTTCTGTACTGTTAGCAAAATATTTCACTGGGTTGATGTTACTGAGACATTCATAAAAGGATATGACGCGTCAGTCCTTCTACAACTAATTAACTTTTAAAGTTAATCCAATTTGTAATTGCTGCCTCAGCCAGCAGACCTTGAAAACAACAAAAATGAACATAGCGCAGCTAATTTTACATATTAAAGTGTCTGTGACATCATCTTTTAACTTTGCATATAGTGACACAACATAAATAGCTTGTATCATTCAACTATGTTCGTTTTAGCAAACAAAATGATATATTAATGAAAATTCCTTTAAAAGTGAGTTTAAAATTAAAAACCGTGTTTCTTCACGGGACATCCGACTACATGTGAATGCAACATCTGTGACGTAGGAGGGAGAACGTCTTTAGAACGCCCCTTTTACATATTCATGGCGGACAATAAATAAAACGACGAATTTAGCAATCTAAGTGAAGATTTGAGCGATTTGTCTTCAGTTTGGGAAGCAGAAAGTTAGATGAACAAGAAACAGCAGGTTCTAATTTAGGTCTGCACCCGTATTTATTTGAGTCTTACCTTTTCAGGAAGCGAGGGAGCTCCGAGGGGGGGCAGCTTTATTTATTCCATTCTTGACAAAGTATTTCATCTTTTGGGAAAGTGAAAAGGCTCACTTGTTCACTGATGATATTAGAACACCCAAATGCGACACAACGTAACAGCATTTTTCAAGTTATACAAAAAAAAAAGGCGATCTGGCAGAGAATGCGCATGCGTTATCATTGCAGCCGAACTGAGCTTCTCCTTCCTACGTCACAGATGTTGCATTCTCGTGTAATCAGATTTCCCGTGAATAAACACGGCGCAAAGTTTAAAATCACTTTTAAATCAAAATTAAATTGATTTATCATTTTGCTTGTACAAACGAACATAGTTGAATGATACAACATATATACCGTATGTTGAGAAATGTTATGCATAGTTCAACCATCATGTCAGTGGACCTTTAAGCTAACATTGGACATAAAAGCTGAGCATTACCCCTGACACTTACTGAGTACAACCATTTCTACAACAGCTTGGAAATATAAAGTCAAAACATCAAAGTTCATGCTCAATAATCTATATAGAACAACCAGTTCAAGTCAAGTCAGGTGCTCTGGACAGTTTCTTTGTGATGAAACGTTTCATCTTTCATCCAAAAGACTTCATCAAAAAATAAACCGTCCACAGGACCTGACTTTGTTGGAGTTTTCTATATACATGTAGATTATTGAGCATGAAGTTTGATGTTTGGAACCACTTTGGCCATGACTGCCTCAAACAAGTCGGCGGCGGGGGAGAGGGCGGACTCCAGAAACCATCTGAGCACCTTTAAACTGTTTGACCCACTATGTGAAGGTGCTATTTATAAGACTGTGTTTGTTGTGGCTTCTCGGACTGATGAAGTCCTTTGGATGAAATGTTTAAATAAAAAGAAACTGTGCAGAAGACCTGACTTAACTTTCATGGATGTTAAAGAGTCAAAGTTTCTTGTCTGTTAGCAAAAATATCCCATAAACAAACAGAGATTTCAATTAAACTCTTAGAAAATAATATTGGATCATGCGAATGTATAACTTTTGAAGTCATTTCAATTTAAATTGGCTGCCACAGCTAATATCCTACACAAAAAGGCCCACAGCAGTCAATTGCCCAGCTATTGAGAAAAAAAATAGATTATGGTAGTACCTGAGAGTTATTAACAAGAGATAATCCGAGCTCTGGTAAATCATGTAAGATCAGTATTGCAATGTTGCATGAAACCTAGCCCCTTTTAAAAAAAATGTGTATCAGCGTGATCGAATATGATCTGATCTAAGAGAAAATAGAAAACATGGAGGCGATATGTTTGTGGCATGTCACCAAACCTAAAGAAGAGTTTGTGTTGTTACTGCACTCGCGTGTCGTCAAAGTTCAGTGAAAGCTCTGCAGAGTCAGAGAAAGGGAGAGAAATGAGAAAAAGAAGTAGTCGGGAACAGCCAGGTTGTATTTGTGCCTGTCACACAAAAGCCAAGAAGAGTAATTGCCTGCTCAACACCTCAGAGGTGAAAGGTCAGCTGGGAATGTAGGGGGTGGTTGCACAGCCTGCTGTAATTAGCCTCCAATTGGACAAATAAGTCTTCCTCCTGATCGTTGCGAGCATGGCAGGTTTGGACCGCAGATGACCTTAAATGATATTATAATGGCTTTTCTAAGAGCCTGCTTACACGACTTGGAAAAAAGAGACGTATTTCAGATGTGCCTGGCCTGAAATATCACGTGCAACACTTTGTTTGCATGAAAAAATTAATCAGCTTTTGCTGACAGACAGCTTTAGGTGACAAAATGACTATTGTGTTTTTCGGAGTATAGGTCGCACCTTTTTATCATTTTTTCATGGCCTGCGACCTATACTCAGGTGCGACCTATATATGGCTTGTTATCACTTTCGGCAAAACAAATTTTAAAATCCAGCTCATTTCACAATTACGTTCATTTATTAAGGAAAAGTTCAGCTCAGACACATATTTGCTATAATTTTTATCAAACAAATAATTGTTTTTAAGTGTTAATCTTCTTAAAAGCCTTGCTGTGCGCTCCTGTGGCAGACATTTGCAGCAGAGCTAAACGTAGGTGCGACCTATCTAGGGATTTTTCCAATCTATTGGTAATAATTGGACAATGCGACCTATCCTCCGGTGTGACCTATACTCCGAAAAGTACGGTAACTGAATATCTTCCATCACATTAAGTTTATTTTATCTAGATATTGTCATACATGGTTAATTTTGTTAAAAGGAGGAGTCTTGTGCCAAACAACTGTGCCTCTGAAGCACGTCAGACGGGTATAATCTCAAGTATTGTTTTAATAAAATCATAAAAGTTTCATAGAAACCTGTTTTCAATCGGCACACAGCCTCAAGCAGCCACTTTCTCAGTTATTTTCTTCAACCATTCGAACCATATAAGGTGAAATACGAGGCACGATGTCTCCAGTTTGATTAGTCTAGGTTTTGTATCAAACAATGATCAGAACAGCAACCTCCTCCCCCCACCCCCCCCTCTCCTGCCACTGCTTTGCTGCCCGGCTTGGATGAGCCAGACTGGACTGAGATTGAACTGAGCTGAGGAATTCTCAACATCTGGCTTGTATCTACAGCTTACGGTCATTTGGATGCAGTCGATATTTTCCAGTAGATCCACAAAGACCGAATTGTTCTGAGTTCGAGCCTTGTCTGCCTTGGAATCAGAGGGGCGTGGCGCTCTGGCGCCTCACTGCCACAGCTGGGCCTGTCTGTCAAACGTTCAAGTGACACACAACTCAAGTTATTCTCAGCGTGAGAACTGCAGGAGATAAATCGAACCAGTCACCACCGTTGGAGAGACTCCAATGAATCATTTGCGTTATAGCTGTGCGCCTCTGTTGTTACACTTAAAGCAGACTATGACAAGAAATCACACGTATTGCACTGTTTTAAACGCGTTAGTGAAGGAAACAAATCGCCGAGCAGAGCTGTTTTCAGGGACGAAAAGATGACAAACACTTGCCTCAGTCAGCTAAACACTGTGGTGCCTCTCCACCCCCACCAAGGTCCCACACTACACTGCAAGTTTGACAATTGGGTTCAAAACCAGGTCAAGCTCTGGGTTTGACAATGGGCCAACCGGTCTTCAATAGGAGCAGAGCAGACAGCTTTCCCACAAAGAGCTCAGTCACACAGGGGGGATTCTGCCTTCATGGCCTCTTCTGTTTAAACCGTATAACTGGAATTAAAGAAAATCTTTTCTCAATGTGTTACAACTTTATCCGTCCTGCACGTGTTGTTACTGGTTGTCACTATAGCAGACGCCATTTCGGTCGTTCGCTAGCTGTTTACACGGAGAGGCAAGCCTGCTCACTCTATTTACATGCAGTCTGTGTGGAGAGTGCGTGAGCAAAATCTGTGACATTCTTACTGATTTTTTTTATTCGTTCAAACTGATTTTACTCATGTAAGATTATTTTGAGTGTTTGTGATTCATCTCAGATGTTATTGCGTAATAATATGTGTTGGTTTTCCTGTTTCCGTGTGTTTGCTGCTGTACGGCAGGCGAGCGCTGACTGAGGGACATGGATCTTGCACACTGAGTGTGTGAACTCTGGCTGAACCCCTGGGTGTACTGTTTCAGGCACGCTCTGACAACCTCGCCCCAATGACCCGGCTCGCGACTGCACAGTTCACAGGGAGGTCTTCTGCGCTCGCACGGCAACTCCACCACCCTTTCTCCCTCCTGTTCTTCCCTCATCCCCTATATGTGCTTCCCCTGAACCCTCCTTCACCTCTCTGCTCTGCCCTCCCTCGTCTTTTAACTTTTTTTACTCTCTTCCTTCATATTTTGTTCTTTCAAAACACTTTCTTCTTTCTTTTTTATTTTTTTGTACTTCTGTCTTGTTGCCATCATAACAGGAACTGTCTTCTGGCATTTATGAGTCCTGAAAACTTGCTAATGGAGACAAACTGTTTAAACTCTATCACTATCAGGCTCGGTTGTTTTTATGAACTTTATCTTGACACATAAATAT
>JBBPBX010012331.1:24641-35256 GCA_038048925.1 Garcialebias charrua | reverse complement strand
TCTTCAGTGCTCCAGCAATGTGATTCTTAATTTATTCTCCAGCTAAAACTTAGGACAAAATAAATTCCCCCCTTTTTTTATTTTATAAATGGCCTAATATTAAACAGATTATTGCAAACATTACACACTATAGCGGAGGTTCAGGTAGACTCAAACATTTTCCAACTTGTATGTTTTGCCAATTATTGTGGCAATCTGCATCAATGATCCTCTGACAGTCTTGTTTCAGCACAATTACCAGTTTAGTCATGTCTGCCAAATTGATAATGCATAACAGAGAATCATGAACACTGCCATTTAAGATACAGTTTGTCAGTAACAATTTCCATTCCTTGTTCATTTAAGTGTTGCAACATACTGAGCAAGAGTGAAAGAAAAGTGAACCTTCAAATGACTGATGTATTTATGACAGGCAGATCTATCTAGAAATTTTGCATAATCGGGAATGATTTATGAACTCAAATTTTAGACAAATACTCCAAGTTTGGCTCCTTCAACTGTCAATTATGGCATTATTTCTCAAAGTCTCCAAGTAGAATGTATGCCTTTTCTTACAGCTTTTAAAGCTAAATAAATAAATACTGTCCTTGAATGAACCTGTGGGGTCAACCTACCAGGATCAACAGAGTGGGAATGATGAGATTTAGTTCCTACCTGAAGCTTCAAGTTGTATTTTGTGATGTTAGTGTCGTAGTTCCAGAGAGCAGACGCGATGTAGAAGTACACCTCCTCAGCAGTGCTGTTGTAGTCACTGAGGAACCGGAGTGCATCAGAGGTGCTGTTTGTGTAGTTTCCTGGCTGCCAGTTCTTTGGCAGATCTTCACACAACACAAAGGCAGGCAGCAGCAGCAATGACCTGACTAACTTGTCCATGGTTAGCTGCAACTTCAGGCAGAGTGAAAACACAGGAAAAAGTTACTACAGTGCNTGAAGCTTCAAGTTGTATTTTGTGATGTTAGTGTCGTAGTTCCAGGTGGTAGACTCCCTGTAGAAGTACACCTCCTCAGCAGTGCTGTTGTAATCACTGAGGAACCTGAGTGCATCAGAAGTGCTGTTTGTGTAGTTTCCTGGCTGCCAGTTCTTTGGTAGATCTTCACAAAACACAATGACAGGCAGCAGCAGCAGCAATGACCTGACTAACTGGTCCATGGTTAGCTGCAACTTCAGGCAGAGTGAAAACAAGAAAACAGTTACTGCAGTGACCTAAAGAATCTACATGTATATTGAAAATGTTTGTCTCCTTCTGTGCATCTCTTCCTACCTGGGTGCTGGTGAAGCGCCCCTTCAATCCAACCAACGTCTACTTTTTTTTTTTTTAACCACAAAGGGATCTTGCTCCAACCAGTCAGCTCACAGAGGAGATGTGGAGCAGCTTGGTGCAATCAGGTGCGTCAGGTGAGGTTAATTATCTCCAAAAGCGTCCAAAGGTATTTGACATTTGTTTCCAACATTTTAGCAAGTATTAGCTCATGGAAAGTATTAAAGCAATCTACAATAGGCAGCGACCGCTACCCTATAATGATCAGGATTGGAGTAAAGATGAGTTTTGACAAATTTGATAGAATCCATAGAAGGAAGAGGGAAAAAGCTAACTGGGGCATTTATCACAAAATAAGTTCAATAAGGTGTGGGGATATCAAAGATGATGACATGATGGATGTAGACAAATTAATTGAAATGTTAATCAATGAAATAATCCAATCTGCAAAAGAAACAATACTTAAATTCACAGGAACTGAAGGTGGCAAGAGAGTACCGTGGTGGAATAATGACTGTAGTGAAGCCAGAAAAGTAAGAAATAGAATATTTAGGAAATTCAAAAAGTTACACACGCAGGAAGCTTTAATTCAATACCTTCGTGGCCATAGGTGAGGGTAGGAACGTAGACTGACCAGTAATCAGAGAGCTTTGCCTTACAGCTCAGCTCCCTCTTCAACACAACGGACCGGCAAAGAGTCCACAATCCTGCAGATGTTGCACCAATCTGTCTGTCAATCTCATGTTCCATTCTTCCCTCACTCATGAACAAGACCCCAAGATACTTGAGGCAGAATCTCACCCTTGACCCGAAGAGAGCTCTTGGGACCTTCTGATCTACTCAAGATAATAAAACTTCATGCACTTATGCATCATCACTAGATGGGGTGTCACATACACTTTTCATCAACCCAGCTTCATGGTCAAGGTCACAAATCAAGGTCAAATTTTAAACAAGGTCTTTGGTTGCCCAGACCATAACTTCTGATCTGTTCCAAGAAAATGCAATGAAACTTCATGCACTTTTGTACCATCACCACTACACAGCTTATCACAAAATATTTTTTATCACTGCAGCTCCAAGGTCACAAACCAAGTTAAACTATTATACAAGGTCTTTGCTTGTTTGGGCCATAGCCACTGATCCACTTAAGATAATTTAAGACAACTTGATACACATTTGTACTAGGCCTGTCACAATAAATCAATTAATCGCATGATGAGTGAAAATTATCTACCTCATTTTCATTTATCGGTTTTATCGTTTCTTCGTGTCTCTCTCTTTCTGAAAACACTGGATGACAAAAGGCTCAACTCTGGTGCTCTTCACTGGCCCCTCCCTTTCTCTTTTAAATCCATTTTAACTTTCCAAAATTGTGTTTTTGGATCGTTAAAAGCAGCTAAGCTGAAAAGGTAAGCTACGAGCTAAGCTAACAGGCCGACCACGGGAATAAAACCTCCGTCTTGTCGAAGCTCAAAAATTCATGGTTGAAACCCGTGCCTTCATCTAAAAAGTTTTTCTCCGCAAAAAGATGCTGAGAACTTGTTTACTGATTTTTTTTATTAAAAGGTTTGTGTGAAAAAGGCTATGCTAAAGAGCTCAAACCACACCGTGTGTCCACCATTTTAAGAACCAAAGACAGACAGCCCATGTCATGTCAAGGGACTTCCCTCCTATTTTTCTTAAAGAGACAGGCTGCTCGCTACCTCACTATCCATCCTTCGGCTCAGACAGCCCTATACTGCTGTTTGTGGTTAAAAAAAAAAAAGTACTACCTGCGAAACAAATAAACAAACATTTCTTCTTAAATTTGACAATAATTACTAATTATTGTAAAATTTCCAACAATATTATCGTTTATCGCAATAATTTCTGAGACAATTAATCACCCAGAAAAAATTGTTATCGTGGCAGGCCTAATTTGCACCACTAGTAGAGGTTGTGATACATAATCTTTTCATCACCCCAGCTCGAATATCAAGGTCATAAATGAAGATGAAATAATATATAAGATCTTTGTTTGTCCAGGCTATGATTGCTGTGTTTTTTTTGTCATTTAACCTATATTTATACAGGCAGTCTCATTGAGTCAAGAGAACTCATTTTCAAGAGAGACCTGTAAATTAATATATAAGATCTTTGTTTGTCCAGGCTATGATTGCTGTGTTTTTTTTGTCATTTAACCTATATTTATACAGGCAGTCTCATTGAGTCAAGAGAACTCATTTTCAAGAGAGACCTGTTTAGGGAGCAGATGGCGAGGGTGAGGGCCTTGCTCAGGGGCCCAGAGTGGGACAAATGAGGGTGGAGGCAGGTGTGGGTGTTTCATCAATTCCACCCACATTTTGATGTTGATGGTACCGGGAGTTGAACCTGAGACTTACCGATCACAGGCCCATCTTCTCTAAACTCTGCACCACCACTCCGCGACAAATAGTTTGTCGACCGGCGTATAATTTGCTTTACTCTTCTTTCAAATTTTTTAGTTTCACCTATCAACTAAGTAAGCCCCACATGTAACAGCACTGTCTAATGTAAATTATTATTTGCTTGTACTTATTGTTCTAAAATTATTATTTTGTACATGTGCAAAATCGTTTGAACGTCTCATTGCCACCCTGGGTTGGGAACCACTGAATGTTGTATTTGTGGGGGAGGGGCGGTCATACCCCCGTTCATCTACGGAGCAGACACTGGGGGGCCTACCCAGAGAGCACCATGGGCAACTGTTTTCCTGTTCTTGTGGCGTGATCCCAAATCTGCCTCCCTTAGAGGACCAGGTAACCCACCATCTCATCCGTGGTATGATAATGATTTTTCGAGCCATGCCCAGAGATAAAATTTTAAATATAAATTTTCTAGTTGATGAACTCTTAAGGACCTTCACTTCCCAGTCTGATCTGCTTAGTGCACATGTCCACCAGGTGATCTTTGACTTTGCCAGGAAATTAAAAGCTTGATCCCTTTGATCGTGTGCATGTTGACGCTGCTACAGAGTCTGGGAGACTCTCGCTGAGCCCCCACCCACCTGTGGGACTATTGGATTCAGCCCCTGCAGGAGGTCCTCAGCCTGTGGGTCCAGAGTCTGTAGAGGGTTCCACGCCTCAGCCTGAGGGTCCCAAGTCTACTCCTGCGAGTTCCACGTTTCTTCCTGGGCAGGGGCGGAGTGGGACAACTTTTCAGCCCGGGAGTTTAATGGCCAAGAATGGTCCATTTTTTCACATTTTAAAAATATTAGGCAAAAATGTAGCATATAATATTTTTTTAATTGCAATACAATCAACAACTTTTTTTTGTTACATTTTGTTACAATTCAGCAAATCAGGTGGAAAAAACCCCTAAATTAGTTGACTTAAAAAACAAAAAGACAAGTCAATTCTTTGTTGCTCTTTCCATATCAGACTCAAAGATTACTGAAAAACTCAAAATGTAATTTTGTTGGCTTGAACGTTGGCCAGCTGTCATGAGAAGTTTGCACTAAATACAGTGACAAAAAGATAAACCATAAAACTATTTTACATTTAAAATATTAAATTTGAGGCCAGATAAAATGTCAATGAGACCAGATTTGCCCCATGGGCCTCGACTTTGACATGTGATCTACAGCATCAGTAAGCGCCTAAGAAGTGCACTACAGTAGTTTCTGCCGCCATATTTGTTACTTTGTCATTGTCAATAAGAAGTTCTTTCTCTGTGGACATCAGCATAAATGCCTCCAAATGGTTAAGTGTGCTTCATAGTCTATTCTTGGTTAACTTGAGAGTAGAGAAGCTTCTTTCACATGCAACCTGAGACAATGAAAGGGGTCAACAAATATTTGTATGCCAGCCCTTTAACTGGGTAGGCATCTGTGAAAAGTCAAAGTCAAAGTCAACTTTATTGTCAGATCTGCAATATGTACTGTACAGGACATACACAGGACCGAAATTGCGTTTCTCTCAGTCCCTCGGTGCAACAGTAAACATCTAAACATTGAAACACTGAAACATATAATAATAGACATAAGCATAAAATAGTAAAACTAACACTGTCCTGAGTTTTTTGCATAGTGGTATAAGAGTATGAAAATTTACACCAACTCTAAAACTAAAACATTAAACATTTAATGAACATAATACTGTCCTGAGTTTTTGCATACTAGTATAAAAAAAGAGTATAAAAAGTATAACTAAAATAAACTAAAGGTTTCTAGCATTGACATTTGCAAAGTGGCAAAGCAGCGTATGAGTTAATGTACACAGTATATGTATGAGGTAGTAGTTGATGTTGTTATAGAGGCAAAAAGTGGCATATGCAGTAAGGCACATTGGGCATCCCTAAATAAGACCGTTCAGAGCACACTGTATATGTATCAGCAGTGGTGTAGATATTAGAGTAGTGTAAATGTAAACAGTAGTAATTACATGTAAGCAGTAGTAATAAAAGTAAACAGTATTAATAAATGTAAACAGAGAATGTAAACAGTATTATGATTATAGGCAGTGATGTAATACAAACATTAGTGCAAGTATGAGAAGTAGTGCAAACTGTATGAGCACATGACCGAGAGTTTAGTGAATAACCCGTTTGATGACACAGAGTCCAGTGTTAAAATCTTTGTGTTGTGTGGTAATGTGTGAGAAAGTTTTAGTGTTAAGGCAGTTCAAATGGGAGGGGGGCAGAGCAGGCAGAGTGTTTAGCATCCTGACTGCCTGATGAACAGAGCTGTCTCTCAGTCTGCTGGTTCGAGCCTGGAGACTCCTCAGTCTCCTCCCTGATGGCAGCAGTCTGAAGCAGCTGTGTAGTGGGTGTGTGGGATCACCTGCCATGCAGTGGGCTTTCCGAGTGAGGCGTTTGCTGTGTAAGTCCTGCAGTGAGGGCAAGGAGGTGCCCACGATCTTCTCAGCTGCTTTCACGATGCGCTGGAGGCTCTTGCGGCTGGATGCAGTACATGCACCAAACCACACAGTGATGCAGCTGGTCAGGACACTTTCTATGGCACCTCTGTAGAAGGTGCTCATGATGGGGGTTGAAGCTCCAGCCCTTTTCAGCTTGCGGAGAAAGTAGAGACGCTGGTGAGCCTTCTTTGCCAGTGCTGCAGTGTTCCTGCTCCAGGACAGGTCCTTTGAGACGTGCACTCCCAGGAACTTGGTGCTGTCTACTCTCTCCACTGCGGTGCTGTTGATGGTCAGAGGGGCATGTTGGGCATCCTTCTTCCTGAAGTCCACAACAATCTCCTTTGTCTTCTCCACGTTGAGAGTGAGATTGTTGTGTCCGCACCACAAGGCCAGGCGGCTCACCTCGTTCCTGTAGTCCGTCTCATCGTTGTTGCTGATGAGACCCACCACTGTTGTGTCGTCCGCAAACTTGATGAAGTGGTTGGAGCTGTATGATGGTGTGCAGTCGTGTGTTAGCAGGGTGAATAGAAGGGGGCTCAGCACACATCCTTGTGGGGCCCAGGGTATAAAGGGGTATAAAGGTTATACTATGTCAATATAAGGTAAACACAGATAACACAGTTTCTGCAAGAAGAACAAGCCTTGCTTTCAAGTTCAATCTCTGGTTCAACTGAGCCCTCCTGGCCACCCTGTTCCATCTCAGTACCATCCTGACAGTGGACTCTTCCAGAGGGGACTTTTTGAGCCTATCCCACTGGGATGCTAGACTGGACAGCTCTGTGTGTGAAATACTCACTGTGGCTCTCTCATAAAATCTATGGAGATTTTTGCTTATTTCTTGAAGTGCTGAGCTCTTGAGTCCTTTAAGCCTTATCTCTGAAAAGTTTTTAGGGTCAAGACAAGAAAAATCAGAGGCAAGTTTGGCATTGGTTGCAATATGTATGCTTATGCATGAGTTTATTTTTATTTGTCTATTAAATGTGTTGCTTTAACATTTTTCTGTCTCCTGTTTTCACTTCACCTCATGCATTTCGGCCTCATTATGTAAATAAGGACTTGTGTGGAAATTTAAAAAAATAATTAAATTTAATTACACAACACAAGTCATCTAAGAGTAAAAGTAAAAACAAAAAAGATATAGGCCTACCGGTATTTTAAGCACAGGAAAATGTAAAATTATGAATTAAAATATATAATTTGCTGGAAAAAAAAACCATGATAGTCAATTAATTTTTAAAACATGAGATAAAGTTCTCTTTTAATTTAAATTGTCCTTTGACGTTTTATTTATTCAAAAAAGGCGTTCAATACAAGATCAACTGGACTTTATTTGTTACAGAAGACGTCACTTCTCACGTCTTCTGTAACAAATAAAGTCCAGTTGATCTTGTATTGAACGCCTTTTTTGATTTTATCATGTCCTGGACGACTGAGAATCTTCACCAGCTTATTTATTTATTGGTCAATTTATATATTTCCTCTTTTATTTCTAATTAGGCTATGTCAGTTTAGGTCATACTTGACTTTCATGCATGTTTAGTGACATTTACAACGTTGTGACATTAGCTTAATTTATTATGCTAGTTTTTAATTTATATCATTACCTGTTGCTTCTTCTGTCTGTCTCTTTGAAAAAATGTCTGTAAGCTTTCCACATTTAGCAGCTTCCTCCTGTAACGCCTTTCTTTTCTTCAACCTGACTTCTTCAGCTCCACTTGGCCTCATCCATATTTATTGCTAATTAGCAGTTTGGACACCGCGCGGCTCCATCACCTGATGTTTTGGAAAATAACCGTGCTTCGCTCCTGGGGTGGACTCAACCAACGGTGAACTTTCAGGGGTGTTTTTTATCAAATGGTAGCTCCCAAACTGCCGGCCCAGTGCAGCGCAGTCTCTTAAAGGGATCAGCGCTGCAGCCTCTTGAAGGGAGGGACAAGTCGATTTTGAGCAGATTTATTCAACGTCATCATTTTCCCCGTGTGCCTATCGGCCCATTCATGAAGCGGCCCATCGGGATTTCTCCCGAACTTCCCGATGGCCACTCCGCCCTTGTTCCTGGGGGATCCATGTCTGTTCCTGAGAGCTCCACATCTCTTGACGACCCTGCCGCAGGAGAACCCGACTCTGCTGCAGAAGAATCCGACTGTCGCAGGAGAACCCGGCCCTTCCATAGAAGAACCCAAGTCTTGCTCTGGCCCATTGGACAGCCTCCTGGCCATCCACCTGAACTTTGGCCCAGTGCTGGACGGTCTCTAGCCACCCACCCTGATGTCTGACCAGCCTTGGGATGGTCTCCTGGCCGTTTGGACATTTCTGTTGTTCCCATGTGTTTAGCTTAGATCCTAGGCTTTGATCCTGTTGGTTTTGTTTTGGTCCTCGTGTGTTCCTCGTGCATTCCACCCTTGCAGTTCCTTCCTCTGCCCGCCTTGGTCTATAGAAATGGGTTTCTTGGGGACGCCCTTGGGGGGAGGGTACTGTAGGGATGGTGCACTCTGGTGTGCTCTCCTTATCTGTACTCCCTAGTGTCTCGCTTTAATTATCCTCCGACCAGTTTCACCCTTGTCTCGTGTAATTATGACCTGTCCTGTCTGTGTGTTGAAGCATGTCTGTTAGTCTTGTTATTTGTCAGTTCATCATAAGGTTCAGCCTTGTCCTGTCCTGGTCCCAGCCTGTTCCTAGTTCTCCCGCCATGCAAGTTTGCTGCCACGTCAGCCTGCTGCCACGTCAGCCTCTTTGCTTTGTTAAGTTTTTTGTTTTACGTCCTGCCTCCCGAGTTCTGCCTTCACCACTGGGTTCTATCCTGCTCAGCCAGGACCCTGACAATTGTCTGTACTTTAATGTACAGTAGTTTAAAACAGGTTTCTCTTGTAAACAAGTCTTCATGACTCAATGAGACTAGCTTGGATGAATAAATCTTGAATGAATAAGTCCCAGCTCGCTGTGGATGCAATATAAATGACAAAACCCAAGAGTTTGTTTAAAAAAAAGTGACACTATATATTTACTGTCCACATACATAATAAACAAAGCCTAGCAATAACTTTTGTCCTTCACACAAAGGAACAGAAAACAAGAATAACTTCATGTTTTAAAAATAACCCGAGAACAAAAGTGAAAATTCAGCCCTGACAGTAGCTGGCTTTTAACTGTAACTGTATTTCTTGATACGATACCTGGAGCTTTGATAGAAGACAAGATTTCTGTGGGTTTTTAAATCTCTGAATAATGAGTCATCTTCAATGCATGCCTCTTTTACCATCTCTCCATCTTGAAAAGACTTATTGTGCTTACCGGTAATTATTAAACTGAATCACCCAGAATGATGCTTTGCTGCTGTGATCAGCTGTAAGAAAAATGACTGAATATAGTCCGAAATGCCACTTTTGTGACACACTTCGAATATGACAGGAAAAAAAAAAAAATCCTCCACCCATTCCATATTAGCCTGGTTTAAACCAGACCCTTGTCCTTCACTTCGCTTTGGACTAGGGTCTGGCATCTCTGCCATAGACAACGATTTCTCCTGGAGATTTTTGAATGGACCAATCAGAGAACAGGAGGCAGAGTTTTGTTAGTTTAGCCTGGCGAGGTCCAGGCTATCAGATAAATTGCTCAGAAACCACTCGGTGGATATTTTTTCTGCCACCAGTGTGTAATTATATGTCTTTAATTTACTGACTGTTGGCCTAGATGAAACATTTGAGATAAAATTCGATTTTTTATCATTTATTTTCGTAGCGCACCCGAGGCTGTTTGGAAAATATCAAACCGAAACTATTTAATATCCAGCAGATTTGACCATTTCGTGAATTGATTTAGGAACTGTTAAGCTCAGGAACACTTCTGATATAACGTCAGCTATGAAATATATTTTTTCTCAGCAGAGAAATAATAGTTTTTTACCTTGTTTTGATGAAAATTCGTTCGTGGCGGCAGCCATTTTGAATGACGACGTCAGTCGACATCGTTCAAAACTCCGCCTTCTGCTCTCTGATTGCTCAGGAACACTTCTGATATAACGTCAGCTATGAAATATATTTTTTCTCAGCAGAGAAATAATAGTTTTTTACCTTGTTTTATTGAAAATTCCTTCGTGGCGGCAGCCATTTTGAATGACGACGTCAGTCGACGTCGTTCAAAACTCCGCCTTCTGCTCTCTGATTGGTCCGGTCAAAACCTACCGGAGAAATGGTTGTGGACGGGACAAGTCCCAGACTGTGCAGTGAAGGGAAATGAGAATTGAGCGGAGCTGTGCAGGAAGGCGAGGGCCAGGCTAATTCCATATGGAAATGGTAATTTTTTAGCTTCTTACTTGATCCAGCTCCCCAAATAATTTCACACTTTCTTGAGATTACATTAGAAGAAATAAACTGGATATTACAAGTCAACTTGTTTATTTTTAGCATGATTTAATGTGCATGCATGGTGAGTGACCAATACATTAAGAATAATCTGGTCTCTGATTGGCTGCCCTGTATAT
>JBBPBX010012331.1:5940-24238 GCA_038048925.1 Garcialebias charrua | reverse complement strand
CTTCTTCTTCCTCGCTGCTCTCCACTTCATCCAGGTTTCCCCTCCAGAGTGCTGATCCATGCATCCAACATCTTCGCCTTCTTCAAAACTTGTCTCTTCTGAAGTTGGGGCAGAATGATGTCACAGACCCCCTCTGCGTGAAGAAGCTCATTTATTAACTTGCCAATGTGCATCAGCTCCAACTGCATTTGTTCAGACATTGGATCTTCCTGTAGTCATCGTACAGCAACTCCGGGCATTTGTAGCAGTCCATGGTGGTGCCAGTTAACTCATGTACTTCACTCCCAGCAAACTAGCTTAAATTCTTTGTTTTAATTAACTTGCCATTGAGGTCTTTCTCCGGGTGAATGTAAAGCATCTTTAATGTCAAGGCCAAGGAACGGAGTCTTGAGGTTTCCACCATAAACCCCTCCAATAAACTTTTAACTTTATGGCAAGTCAGAGGCATTGAAGGGGTTCAATATTTTCCCCCAGGAACACTTCAGCATGCTGGTGGAATCAAACGCTCTCATTGAAAGACAACTGCTCTGGTTTAGACAGTGGTCAACCCCTTTTCCCTTTCGAAGTACGAGTTTGTCTGTAAAAATTATCACTATCCCCTGGAATAGGTCGTCTCAATTATGGGCCAGATTTTTTTTTTTATCTATCTTGAGCCTTTGAATACAGTACCTGACTTTGCTATGATTTCAGGGAAAAATAAAATGCATTCATTGTTTGATTAAAACCACCCACTAGATCACACCATGATCCATCAAGAGCATATATGAAAATGCTCACATTTAATAGTTTTATTAGCATCTGAATTTCAGAATTTTTTAAAAACCTTTAGAAGCTTAGTGATCAGAAATCCAGTTCCCTTACAATTCTGCTGAGAGCAGTGCAACATTGTCACATTTTGTCACCAAGTCCTTCAGTCATGCGTTTTTTTAACAGATCCTGAAAGTCAGCATTTTCATATTTACCTGCAAATTACATTAGAGGAAGCACACCACGAGTAATGAGTAATAGATTTATTGATTTCACATTTTGATACAACATTCAGAAATTGTTCTGATGAGACTAATGAATGAGCCTTATGGCAACCATTCACCATAATGTCTTTATGCCATACAACATTCAGAAATTGTTCTGATGAGACTAATGAATGAGCCTTATGGCAACCATTCACCATAATGTCTTTATGCCTAGGAGGTTATGTATAGATAGTGTTTTATGGTGCATGGTGCATTTGTCCAGATGTTGCGTTGAAGCTTATTTGTATTTATGAAGAAAGGAGTTTAGTTAGTAAATTAAGTAAATTAAGTAAAGAGCCATAACTACAACTGTGCTTTATTAAATACTACCAATATCTTGAGGGTAGCCCTCAGGAACTGGAGGAACCCAAGCAAATTCAGGCCATCCCAAAGTCTCATTCACATTTTGTTTTTCCAGCCACTTGGTTAAAGGTTCAAAGTATTTCATCACTGAGCTGGCACTCATCTTCCTGGTGCCTATAGCATCTTCAAGCACATCAGGCAAAGGTCTGGAATTGCCAGCCTGAAGAACTTTCCTTGGGGAGAAGAGAATACACTTTTGTTAACACAATCATTCAGGCTGTCAAACATATTCAGTTAGTTGACTTACTTCAGAATGGCTCCCGCTTCTGCAGATTGGTAGATGTCACATGTGTGCAGGGGACCTGTGTGGTTGGCAACCTGGCATAGTCTCTCATGAAACTGGAATTGCAGAATGAGGTTGACAAAATACCTGCATTGGGATAGGGAGTGTTAATGTTTTATCGTGACTGCTTAATTTTAGTCACAATAAATTAGATTAGATAGCTTAAGCTTAAACACTGCAGCACATTTCCTCCCATTGCTTCTGGCTCAAATACAAAGCAGTAAAATTAAAACCAACAATCTGATTCAAGTTTATGAATGATTTAGATTACTTTTATTGCAGTCATGGGACAGTACGTGTTGGCTTAATCACTAGCGACCAGGACGATAAATACAGGGGTGTAGTGGACACAACCACCTGAAACTCAAACAGAAAAACTAAAGAGCTACAGCTGGACTACAGGAAGAAGATCAGGCCCCAACCCTATCAACATCAAGGGTACTAAGGTGGGTACTGTGGACTTTTATACAACAAGTACCTCAGGGTCCACCTAGACAATAGACAATGAACTTGACAGCTATCACAAACACTCACAAGAAAGGGCAGAGTTGCCTTCTTCTGACAAGACTCAGGTCTTACATCTGTAGGACCATGCTACAGATATTTTACCACTCAAGTCTCCAGCATCATTTTCTACACTGGTGTGCTGGAGCAGCAGGGTGGATGCCAACAGACTAAGCTCACAAGAGAGTTGACTCAGTTCAGAGTGGAACTGCAGTCTGACCAAGGTGTCTGAGCAGAGGATGCTGAAGAAACTGCTTCAGACCTCGAACGATAAATCACAACCTCTGCATGTCACAATGGACTTACCACAGCACCATAAGTTGTAGACAGAGACCACCGAGGTGCTCTACAGAACACCACAGGAAATCATTCCTCCTTGTAGCTTTCAAAATTTTCAACTCCCAGTTCTACACAGGGCACTAAAATTAATCCTGCACCACAATAAACTAATTTGTCTGCACCTGACCAGTTTTAGAACTGAAATTGCTGGTATAATTTTTTAATCTTGTGCAATTCAGTTTTTTTTCTTCTTCATCTTGTGGAATTCATTGTGTTTGTTTCATTACTGAAACTAGTCAATTTCTTGCAGGATCAATAAAGTTCCATCGGATCTCATCTTACCTGATGTATGGTTTGTTCTCAGGGATATGAGATTTTGCACCAGGATCAAAGTGCTTCTCTGTACGTCTGGTGGGTGGACAAATTCCTTGGTATTTTGTTCTATTTTAAACACATTAAAATATAACTTTAAGAACATTATGTCAGCCTTGTACCTATTCAAAGTACGTTCTGTTTGTATATTGTCCTACCTAAGGTGCCACCAATCAGAGTTGTAATTGTCTGGAGTGGTGCTTCCACTAAATACACTCCATCTCCAATGGTCAATGAGGTAGGCAAAAGGAAGGAAGGCTATGTTGTCCAGAGCCATCTCAAATAAGTGGTTAAGATCAGTTTCTAGAGGGGGGGGGAGAGAAGTTAATTGAAACAGGAACATACCAACTTCATTTTGCCAGATAATCATTTAACTGAGCATGAATTAGGGTACAGTATTTAACTGAGGTTTATGGAAATCTTACCAGCATCAGATGCTGCAGACTTCAGCAGGTTGATTTTATGCAGATGGTTTGGTGTGGAAACAAAAAGAGCAATAAGGTCTTCAATGGCTTCATAGAAACTAGGGATGACTGGATTGCGGAAGCCCACAGGCTGGTCCTTGTACTGCAGGAAATTCTGGATGTCTGCCATTAGACTATGAACAGTGAAGAGCTGTTCCATTGTCACTTTGGTGCACTTTGAAATCCTAAAAAACATCCAAGCATTAACACCAGCATTTCAGTCAGAACTAGGAAATATGCGATTTACCTGTAATCTTTGTGATTTACCTGTAATCTTTGTGGTTAAAAAAATCCCAAGCATATCCTTGACACACAACCTCTCGGTCCGTAGGCTTAAAAAGCATAGATTTTTCCCAGAACTCTCTGGGCATCGCCTCTAACCCCAAAGATGTGAAGAACTCTTCTGCCACATGGAACATGTGAGTGACATTGTAGCCCTGAGAAAGACCATTTGACAAGTTAGATCACCCAACACACCAACACCACTTCAGTGGCATTAACAAGTCTGTTTACGCTCACTTGTTTGACCATTTCATTTGTCACATCCAGCTTGGGTTTCTTGGGAAATGGTGTCATCATATTATAAATGTTATCCCAAGTTTGGGCCCACATATTTCCTGAGTTAGAGGATGCAAACAGAATATGATCATTCTAGCAGTAAAAGAAATGTCTTCATGGATTAATCACTTGTTTGTATCTTGACTTCATACGCCCATTGTTCTAAAATAGTTGGTGTTTGCAAATATTTTATTTGAAATAGAACAAGTTTGCAATACCTTAAAAAATTTAAATGTCTTAAAGGTTTTGGGAAATATTTTACCAAGCAGGTGGGCAGGGATTGGTCCTTTTAAATTGATATACTTGGGGCCATACAAGTTGTAGAGCTGGCGACGCACAAAGGCGTGCAGGTTCAGGTAGAGTGGTTTGATGGTATTGTAGAGTTTCTCTAAATCCTGCTCAAAAGTTTTAGTTTCATACGAAAAGCGCCAAAATGCTCCAGTGTCTTCAAATCCTAGAGGCAAATATTTTACATTCAGTCTCCTCCATTATTATTTTGCCTTTTATAATATTGAATGCAATAATTCAGATTGAAAATGTCAGTGGGACTTCCTTACCATCACCTTGTGCAGCTTTGTTGCTGAGCTGCACATATCTTGGGTAATACCGTTTCACAGGCACACCTGCTGCATTGTGCCAACTTTCCCAACTGAACAGCAACTTATTGTAGCTTCTGGAGGTAGCCATGATTTTTCTGATTTCTGCAAGACAAGACATTTCTCAGTCAATAAAACTTATGGAATAAGAATCAGAAAAAAAAAGTTTTATATAAAACTAAACTTTCTGGTGTGTGTGTGGGGGGGGGGCTAAAGCTGAATACTCACCAGGATCCAGGCTCCAGCTGATGTTTGGTTCAGGATGTACCTTTGCTGTGGAATAAATATTTCCCATGGCACTGAGGATGGTGCTGAACTACAAATGAAGGGGGAAAAAAATTAAAAACTTTTGATGTTCAGAAATCAGCAGAGTGTCACTACTTCGACAAACTTGTAGTTACAGACAACCAAACCTCTTTTCTTTCAGCCTGTTGGAGGTTTAGAGCAGTCAGCACCTTCATTGCTCTCATCAGTCTCTTGTCTTTAGGATTTGGAAGAGTGGCCAGAAATTTCTCAGAAAATATCTCCCTGGCCTTTAATCTCCAGGCTACAATAAAAGATTGTTTTACTTGGGATGCGCTGGCCTAAGACAAGGAGACAGCAAATTTGAATTACGACTGATCTTCAGTTTGAAAAAGTTAAGTTTGTGAAACAGTTGTGAAAGAAATTACACTGGTCATTTCTGCACATATTTAAGGTTCTTGTCGTCCCACCACATGGAGGGATGAAATTATGTACACAGAGTCCCAGTTACATCCAACAAAAGCATTAAATGTAAAATAGTATTAAGATTGGAACTAAGAAAAATACACTAAACACTAGTAGCAAAAATACACCTAACATGTCTGTGTGAGTAGACAAGAACAAATGAACACAGCAACCTGAAAAAGATCAGCAGCAGCAACATGATGTGATTTTTCACAGTGATTATTCTGGTTAGATATTCATGAGTCTAACAGCTTCAGGATAGAAGCAGTTCCTCAGTCTAGTGGTTCTACACTTGCTTAACCGCCTTACTGAGGGAAAATGTGTGTGTGCTGGATGAGTGGAGTCCTTCATGATGCAAGTGGCCCTATTCCTGCATTTAGGTGTAGTTGTCTGATGGTGGAGAGGATAACTGTGCAGCCTTCACCACTCTCTGCAAAGCTTTTTTTCTGCATCTGTGCAGCCTCAATGCCACATGATGCTCTCCACTGACACTTGAAGGAGGTGAGGACTGAGCTTCCAGACCAGCTCACCTCAGCCACCTGAGGAAGCAGGAGTCTGAACTTTCTTGATCAGGCTGGTAGAGTTCAGTAGACATCAGCTGCTTCCAGATCAGATAGCTCAAAGAGCTTTTCTTTTCCATGAGACACACTGAGACGATGTGGAATCTGTGTTTATAAATATAAGTGTGAGAGATTTCCTTAACTCATTTGGGGGATGACTTATGTTGTGATTTTGACTGAGTTCCTTAGCAATGAGAAATAAACTGAAAGACAAAGATTGCTCTCAGCTCCTTATTAAAGAGTGTTTAATTTGTATCACACAGTTTAACAGGAGTTATTTAAAAAAAGTCATCTGACGTATATTTAATAGAGTTAATGCCACTCTTTTCTGCTGCCCCATAAATAACCCTTTTTTTCTGATTTGTAATTCAGTGCTCCACCAATGTGATTCTTAATTTATTCTCCAGCTACAACTTAGAAAAAACTTCTATATTTTCATCAACAAAAGTTTCTCTCCCCCCCCCTCCCCTTTTATTTTATAAATGGCCTAAATGGATAATTGCAAATATTATACACTGTAGCACAGATTCAGGTAGACTCAAACATATTCCAACTTGTATGTTTTGAAAATTATTGTGACAATCTGCTACAATGATCCTCTGACAGTCCTGTTTCAGCACAATTACTTGTTTAGTCAGGTCTGCCAAATGGATAAGGCATTATTTAGAGAATCATGAACACTTGCCATCTAAGATACAGTTTTTCATCAGTCAGTAACAATTTCCATTCCTTGTTCATTTAAGTGTTGCAACACACTGAGCAAGAGTAAAGGAAAAGTGGACCTTCAAATGAACTGATGTGTATTTATGACATCAGGCAGCTACTGCGAAAAGATATAATCCCCATCTATGGAAATTTTGCATAATCAGGCATGATTTATGAACTCGACTAGACAGTCCAAGTTTGGCTCCTTCAACTGTCAATTAGGGCATTATTTTTCATTAAACTGTCTCTTCCTACAGCTGTCAAAGCTAAATAAATAAATACTGTCCTTGAATGAACCTGTGGGGTCAACCTACCAGGATCATCAGAGTGGGAATGATGAGATTTAGTTCCTACCTGAAGCTTCAAGTTGTATTTTGTGATGTTAGTGTCATAGTTCCAGGTGGCAGACTCCCTGTAGAAGTACACCTCCTCAGCAGTGCTGTTGTAATCACTGAGGAACCTGAGTGCATCAGAAGTGCTGTTTGTGTAGTTTCCAGGCTGCCAGTTCTTTGGCAGATCTTCACAAAACACAAAGACAGGCAGCAGCAGCAATGACCTGACTAACTGGTCCATGGTTAGCTGCAACTTCAGGCAGAGTGAAAACAAGAAAACAGTTACTGCAGTGCCCTAAAGAATCTGTATTGAAAATGTTTGTCTCCTTCTGTGCATCTCTTCCTACCTGGTTGCTGGTGAAGCGCCCCTTCAACCCAACCAACGTCTACTTTTTTTAACCACAAAGTGATCTTGCTCCAACCAGTCAGCTCACAGAGGAGATGTGGAGCAGCTTGGTGCAATCAGCTGCGTCAGGTGAGGTTAATTATCTCCAAAAGCGTCCAAAGGTATTTGACATTTGTTTCCAACATTTTAGCAAGTATTAGCTCATGGAAAGTATTAAAGCATTCTACAATAGGCAGCGACCGCTACCCTATAATGATCAGGATTGGAGTAAAGATGAGTTTTGACAAATTTAATAGAATCCATAGAAGGAAGAGGGAAAAAGCTAACTGGGGCATTTATCACAAAATAAGTTGAATAAGGTGTGGGGATATCAAAGATGTTAATGGAGCTTATTTATATAGCATTTTCCAGCCCCCTATGAGGGGCCCCAAAGTGCTTTACAATACCAACCATCCACCCATTCATACACACATTCATACACCGGTAGCGGCAGACTGCCATGCAAGGCGCCATCCAGTCCTACCGGGAGCAACTCGGGGATAAGTGTCTTGCCCAGGGACACAACGACACATGGTGTGGGGAACCGGGATTCGAACCTCCAACCTTCCGATCGGGGGACGACTGCCATTACCACTACGCCACGGCTGCCCCCAGATGATGACATGATGGATGTAGACAAATTAAATGAAATGTTAATCAATGAAATAATACAATCTGCAAAAGAAACAATACTTAAATTCACAGGAACTGAAGGTGGAAAGAGAGTACCGTGGTGGAATAATGACTGTAGTGAAGCCAGAAAAACAAGAATTTAGAATATTTAGGAAACTCAAAAAGTTACACATGCAGGAAGCTTTAATTCAATACCTTCGTGGTCATAGGTGAGGGTAGGAACGTAGACTGACCGGTAATCAGAGAGCTTTGCCTTACAGCTCAGCTCCCTCTTCAACACAACGGACCGGCACAGAGTCCACAATCCTGCAGATGTTGCACCAATCTGTCTATCAATCTCATGTTCCATTCTTCCCTCACTCGTGAACAAGACCCCAAGATACCTTGAGGCAGAACCTCACCCTTGACCCGAAGAGAGCTCTTGGGACCTTCTGATCTACTCAAGATAATAAAACTTCATGCACTTTTGCATCATCACTAGTTGGGGTGTCACATACACTTTTCATCAACCCAGCTTCATGGTCAAGGTCACAAATCAAGGTCAAATTTAAACAAGGTCTTTGGTTGCCCAGACCATAACTTCTGATATGTTCCAAGATAATGCAATGAAACTTCATACACTTTTGTACCACCACCATTACACAGCTTATGGAGCGTACTTATATAGCGCTTTCCAGCCCCCTTTGAGGGGCCCCAAAGCGCTTCACAGTACCAACCGTCCACCCATTCATACACCGGTAGCAGTAGACTGCCTTGCAAGGCGCTGCCTGTCCTACCGGGAGCAACTCTGGGTTAATTGTCTTGCCCAGGGACACAACGAGGTATGCTGTGACCGGGGATCGAACCCGAGACCTTCTGGTCCTGAGCTGACTGCCTTGCCACCACACCATCTCGGCCCCCTTATCACACAATATTTTTTATCACTGCAGCTCCAAGCTCAGAAACCGAGTTAAACTATTATACAAGGTCTTTGCTTGTTTGGGCCATAGCCACTGATCTACTTAAGATAATTTAAGACAACTTGATACACATTTGTACTAGGCCTGTCACAATAAATAAATTAATCGCATGATAAATAAAAATTTTCATTCAACCTTTATTTAGTCAGGTAAATCTTTTGAACCTCATGGGCTCATTTACGAAAGCGACCTGCTAAAACTAAAGAACAATGAACAGCAGTGGTAGAATTTCCTTAAACAATAAACAATAAACAAACAAACAATAAACAATAGAAAACAAAAGAGAGAATTTTTTTTTTTTTTTTTTAACAAAGTATCAAAAAACTAGCAAAACATTATAAGGTAGACGCTTCTTCTTCCGGCACTCGGCAAGGCAGGTCGCATATCTTTCTGCTCTTCCCTCCCTAAGTTTTTCCTACTCCCTGCTTGCTTTTCGTCTCGTCTGCGACCCTTCAGCGCTCACTCGAACCAATATGGAATTAATAAATTGGGCTGTTTCTTCAATGGATAAGATTTTTTCCACGAAGCGGACCGTGCCAGGAGAAGCTGTCTGTCCCTCCGACACACACGCGGCTGGATACGTGATGGACTCGTGGGGTCAGTGGCAGCCCATGTGTCTGACCGTCTTAAGTGTCGAGGACGTGGAGGATTTGTGGATTATTGGATTATTGGTAGCAACTGCTCTGTTTTTTGGCGTGAGCGGAGTTGTTTGTTACTGGAAGCTGAGGGAGGCTTCGGCAGCTATCAGCGCGCTGTCGGCACTACCTGATCAGCAAAATTCTCTGAACCGGGCCGTGAGCTCCTCATCCCAGCTGTTGTATGAGCTCAATCGCTCGCTTGGAGCAGTGGTGGACCACCGCGCACCTGCTGTCCGTTTTGGGACTTGTTTACAGCCACCCCGGATCAATCAAGGGACAGATGGGAGTTCATGAAGCTGAGCAGAGCGGAACCACATATTTGGATTTCTTTCGGCCATGAAACAGCACCACAGACTTGAAGGCGGCAGTGGAAAAGAACACTGTGGTCTATTGGATAACAAACAAGAACATTATCTGGCTTCTGCACATGTCCTTGAAAAGTAAGCTGTGGGAAGCCATTCTCCTGGAGTGTGGAGCTGAAGAGTCCCCCCCCCTCCCCCTCCCCAGAGATTTCTGTGAAGCCTCAGATAACACCCAGCTGCACATCTGCTGAACTCTGTGTTTGTCTGAAATTACTCACAGACTTATCTCCTTGCCTGCCGTATCTCCATTTGTTATTGTAACTAAATGTGCTTTTGATATGGTTTTTACTGGATCACGCGGTGTCTTGAAGACAAAATGTGATTCATCTTTTTTTAATATCAATGCTGTGAAACCCCGTGTCTCTGCCTGTTTTCCTGCTTTTGACCTTCATCTGGGGACAGATTGGGACTGGCCGCGCTAAGAGCATATCATGTGTTGATAAACATATCATGTGTTGATAAACATGTCATGTGCTTTGTTCTGCTGCAGCTTGTTTGCACTCATTCTATCTCCTGGATGCTGCAACATATTTACGCTGTATTGATGAAAATTGATGCAATGTTAATAAACCTTCTTGATTCTTGATTCTTGATAAAATCAAAGACAGGAACAAATCTGCATTGGTTTTTGCCAGGATTCCAACTGAATTTACATGGTAAAAGAAAAATTATCTACCTCATTTTCATTTATCGGCTTTATCGTTTCGTTGTGTCTCTCTCTTTCTGAAAACACTGGATGACAAAAGGCTCAAATCTGGTGCTCTTCACTGGCCCCTCCATCTCTCTTTTAAATCCATTTTAACTTTCCAAAATTGTGTTTTTGGATCGTTAAAAGCAGCTAAGCTGAGAAGCTAAGCTAACAAGCCTACCACGGGGAAAAAAAACCTATGTCTTTCTTGTCGAAGCTCAAACATTCATGCTTGAAACCCGTGCCTTTGTCTAAAACGTTTTTCTCTGCAAAAAGAAGCTGAGAACTTGTTTACTGATTTTTTAAATTAAAAACTTTGTGTGAAAAAGGCTATGCTAAAGAGCTCAAACAACACCATGCGTCCACCATTTTTAGAACCAAAGACAGACAGCCCATGTCATGTCAAGGGACTTCCCTCCCATTTTTCTTAAAGAGACACGCTGCTCGCTACCTCACTATCCATCCTTCGGCTCAAACAGCCCTATACTGCTGTTTGTGGTCAAAAAAAGGTACTACCTGCGAAACAAATAAACAAACATTTCTTCTTAAATTTGACAATAATTACTAATTATTGTAAAATTTCCAACAATATTATCGTTTATCGCAATAATTTCTGAGACAGTTAATCACCCAGAAAAAATTGTTATTGTGGCAGGCCTAATTTGCACCACTAGTAGAGGTTGTGATACATAATCTTTTCATCACCCCAGCTCGAATATCAAGGTCATGAATCAAGATGAAATATTATATAAGGTCTTTGTTTGTCCAGGCTATGATTGCTGTGTTTTTTTGTCATTTAACCTATATTTATACAGATAGTCTCATTGAGTCACGAGAACTCATTTTCAAGAGAGAACTGTTTAGGGAGCAGATGGTGGGGGTGAGAGCCTTGCTCAGGGGCCCAGAGTGGGACAAATGAGGGTGGAGGCAGGTGTGGGTGTTTAATAATAATAATAATAATAATGAATTCAATTTATAACACACTTTTCATTAATGAAAATCTCAAAGTGCTACAAGGAGCAACAGAATTAAATGTCAATAAAACAATTGTTTCACCAATTCCACCCACATTTTGATGTTGACGGTACCGGGAGTTGAACCTGATACTTATTGATCACAGGCCCATCTTCTCTAACCTCTGCACCACCACTCTGCGACAAATAGTAATTTGCTTTACTCGTTTTCAGATGTTTATGTTTCACCTATCTACTTGTAAAAATAAGCCCCACGTGTAGCAGCACTGTCTAATGTTAATTATTATTTGCTTGTGCTTATTGTTCTAAAATTATTATTTTGAACATGTGCAAAACTGTTTGAACGTCTCATTGCCACCCTGGGTTGGGAACCACTGAAAGTTGCATTTGTGTGAATACTTCAGTTTAAACGCCTTAATAAAACTTCTGCCCTCTGCAAATCATCCAGGGAACACTGGACCTGAACGACATGTTGCGGAAAGCCGAGAACTATTTCTACAACTACTTACTGCAAGAGGTGTGCCTGGGATTACCATATATGAAGGAGCACTGCAGAGCAAATAGCAAACAAGAGGACTGTTTTTTATCAACTCCATAATTTGTTTGTTTTAAAATAATGTCATTATTAACTATTATATTAAAAACAAATTTCTTCCAGCGCCGCACAAGGACTCGCATATAAACATGGACGGATTTCATTTATTCCATGCGGACAGGACCAGAGAGAGTGGTAAGAAGAGAGGAGGAGGTGTGGCTGTGTTTGTGAATGATAGATGGTGTAATGCTGGATTGATTGATTGATGTTTATTCATTCATTTTAAAAGAATAATACAAGACAGTTTTATCAGATACAAGAATACAAGTAGGATAAAATGAAGGGAGCAGAAAGAAGATGAAATCTTATTATATCTGCCCCTTATTTCACAGTTCGTTCAACAATACAATACAATACAATACAACTTTATTTATAAAGCACTTTAAAACAACACCGTTGGCCAAAGTGCTGTACACCAACACAGACAAGCATACAACTATAAACTCAACAAATACCATAAAAGTGATGAATTACCAGATCAAACAGCAAACAGTAAAAACTATAAAAGAAAAACTTAAAAAACATAAAACCAACATTTCTAGCTGTGTTAAAAGCCAAAGAGAAAAAGTGTGTCTTCAGAGCAGATTTGAAAACAGGAAGTGAGTCAGTTTGTCTGACACGCAGAGGCAGCTCGTTCCACAGTTTAGGGGCAGCGACTGAGAACGCTCGGTCACCTCTCAGCCTCCTGTTGGACTTTGGGACGACCAGCAGCAGCTGATCTGCTGACCTCAGAGAGCGTGAGGGAATGTACGACTGGAGAAGGTCGGACAGATACTGTGGGGCGAGACCATGAAGACACTTGAATACAAACAAAAGGACCTTAAAATTAATCCGGAAACAAACTGGGAGCCAGTGTAGTGATTTTAAGACAGGGGTGATGTGTTCACATTTCCTGGTACCAGTTAAAACTAGACCGGTCACTGATCAGTGCTCTGGACTCGCGCTTGTCCCTTCCTGTCCGCGTGCAACCAATCTCGGTAGGACCTCCAAATCATTGGCTTTGTTCCTTATTCGCCCAGAGCTCGTTGTTTGGTTTCACTTTGGATAGAAAAGGGATACACTGAAAAACGACAGACGCTCACTTAAAGTTCCAAACCAGTTTAATTAATCATAAGTTTAAAAAGTCACAGAATAAATTTGTTCTATTTCTAAAAGCCATTATATTTGATTAAAATACGTGGACAATGAGAGAAAAAGAGAAGAAGGGAGGAGGTAGGGAGAGAGGGGGAAGAAAGGACATTGAAATGCATTTCAATTGAGACAACGCATACGACCTTGATGGGCTGCTTTTCCCCGTGGCCGGCTCCTTGCGTTGACTGCTAGAGGAGGAAAAACTCATGGTTTTTATTCTTTTGTAGGGCGTTGCCTGCCTTAACCAATAAGAGAAGTTTCTGCTTTAAAGACTGTTGCCCTCCTTTACTGCCAGAAAGCCCCTCAGGGGGTTTCAGCTTACTCTGGTCTTCGCAGATTTGAGAGGGGGAAGGGCATCGACACATCGATGACTAAAATAAATGTACATTTATTGCTGAGTACTTATGAACACACACACTCTAGTAGACCACTAAGTGACCAATTAGTGTAACTGGACATTAAAATCAAAAAAGGCGTTCAATATAGGATCAACTGGACTTTATTTGTTTCAGAAAACGTTTCGACTTCTGTCCAGAAGTCTTTTTCAATTCTGAATGAATGGAAGCTGTGAGACCGAGAAGTTTTATACAGGCTGGCAGGCCACGCACCAACATATGAAATTGGAAACTGAAAAAACAACACACAATACCTGAGATAACATGCCCATTCTATTCCATTTATCTCAGGTATTGTGTGTTGTTTTTTCAGTTTCCAATTTCATATGTTGGTGCGTGGCCTGCCAGCCTGTATAAAACTTCTCGGTCTCACAGCTTCCATTCATTCAGAATTGAAAAAGACTTCTGGACAGAAGTCGAAACGTTTTCTGCAACAAATAAAGTCCAGTTGATCCTATATTGAACGCCTTTTTTGATTTTATCATGTCCTGGACGACTGAGAATCTTCACCAGCAAACTGGACATTAAATTACATTAAAGATCATACACTACACACATAGATTTAGAGCGGTTCTTGTTACTTTCTAACTGAACAAACATGCAGGGCAAGAGTGAGTGGCTTTCAGGGGACTTTTCAGTGGATTCCTTCATCGCCATATATCTGCAAGTCATAAAACTGACAAAGAGGCGCCAGGACTCCTCACCATGCTCTAAGCCTGCTTTAAACTGATAAGAGGAGTTTTGTTTCAGAGACTGTTCTCCCTCCCCCACTACCAGAGAGCCTCTTTCTTGTAAACAGGAAATACCATTGCATGTCTCCTGTAGCCAGAGTTGCGTTTAAAGAGGGGATAAAGACCCTAAGCACAAAAAATGTGTTTTATTTTCACAACAAGAGCTTCCTTCAACTTTTGAACCGCAACAGTACCAATTCATGCGGGTCTGTTCGCCGCTGCATTTCCGGTGCTGCGCGTGCTCGTTTTGTTTTCATCAGACAGAACCCCGGTAGCTGGCGAAACAAATTTTTAAATCCTGCTCATTTCACAATTACGTTGTCTTTAAAAAAGTCAGCTAATAAATATATTTTTGAGGTCTTTAGCCTGCTAAAATATAAACACCGTACCAATTCATGCGGGTCTGTTCGCCGCTGCATTTCCGGTGCTGCGCGTGCTCGTTTTGTTTTCATCAGACAGAACCCCGGTAGCTGGCGAAACAAATTTTTAAATCCTGCTCATTTCACAATTACGTTCAGTCTTTAAAAAGTCAGCTAATAAATATATTTTTGAGGTCTTTAGCCTGCTAAAATATAAACACCGTACCAATTCATGCGGGTCTGTTCGCCGCTGCATTTCCGGTGCTGCGCGTGCTCGTTTTGTTTTCATCAGACAGAACCCTGGTAGCTGGCGAAACAAATTTTTAAATTCAGCTCATTTCACAATTACGTTCATTTATTAAGGAAAAGTTCAGCTCAGACACATATTTGCAATAATTTTTATTGAACAAATACTTGTTTTAAAATGTTAATCTTAAAAGCCTTGCTGTGTGCTCCTTGCAGTAGAGGTAAACACTTGGTCCACATTTCCTGGTTGACTCAGCAGTGACGCGGCGCGTCAGCGGTGGATGACGCGTTACGTCGGCGGTGACGTAGGTGCGACCTAGGTGCGACCTATACACCGGTGCAACCTATTTACGGATTTTTCCAATTTGTTGATAAATATTAGACACTGCGACCTATACAACGGTGCGACCTATACAACGGAAAATACGGTAATTTAATTATAAGTGTGTCAGTTTTGCTGCCGCTTTGGTGTGGGGGATAAGCATGCGGCACATGTTCTGAGGCTGGGCCTCTCTGCAGGTGTCGCGGGTTCGCGTCCCAGACCCAACGAGCTGTTTCTGCAGTGTCTCTCCCCTCTCTTTACCCGTTTCGCCCTCTCCCTCTACAATAAAGGCCACTAGAGCCCAAAAATGTAAAAAATAATAATAATTAAAAAAAGAAGTGTGTCAGTTTACACTGGCCTCATTTCTTACACCACTTATCACTTCACTATCCATAATATTATTGAAAATGTTATCAATTATTGTAGCACTGTGTGATTCTTGTTGGCTTAGTAATCAAAGGAAAAAAACTCAAACTGCACATTGCATCCATGAAAGTACTTACGTCATTTGAGTCAGCCCCTGTCCCCAGGTCAATGTTTAAATCTCCGCACAAAAAAACTTTTTTGTTACAGCTTTTAACCAAAATTTCCAACATTTTATTAGTGAAAATTTCTATTCTTGAACCAGGTGTTCTATATACAGTATACAACTTATTATTATATTCTTGTTTTTCATATTAATTATTTATATAGTTATCATTTCCATTACATTGTCTATAGCCATAGACATTTCATTATTTAATCTACATGTAATTTCATTTTTTACAAACAGAGCTACTCCTCCACCTTTTTTATTTTTTCTATTCATGTAATACAATTTGTACCCTTCAATATACGCAGTGTGTGAATTGCCATCATTTAACCATGTTTCTGACATTGCTACTATTGAAAAGGATTTATTAAATGTGTTTAGATAGTCTCGTATTGAAGATAAATTTGCATTGATACTTCTGCAGTTTAAATGAATTATAGAGAGTGCTCCATTTTCTGTATTAATTTCATTGAGCTGTTCTACTGTAAAATATTCAGTACCTTTAATAGCTGGAAAAAATTTGTATCAGTAATATCTTCAACATTATATATTTTAGGTTCGAATTCTTCGTTCGTCATCATTAAATGATGTACAAACTCCACAGAATATTATTTAATTGATCTAATGTAGTAAGAGATTTCCTAATACAATTTTCGTTAATGTACATACTCATCTAAATCTATCCAAATCATTCAGCTCGTTAACCATCTTGGCCTGCGACCCATCTTTAGTCTTGATCCAAATCTTCCCGTTTCGTGTCCATGTTGAAGCAACTTTGTTTTGTTTTTATAACAGCCTTCTTCACGAGCTAAATGTCCATTTCTCTTTGTTAAATGTTCATTTATATAAACTCAATGCTGGGCAGCGCTAATCCAAAAATTAGTTCCGCTATTTCTAAAGCACTAATTAATTTATTTAGGTCCGCAATTTCAAAAGCACTAATGTCTTATGAAAATTAGGGGAAGCTAAATTCTAAACCGCTATTTAAACAAAACAAAAATTAGCATTACTATATACACAGGACTAAACTGTTATCAAAAATAGTTAAACATTCACATAATTAAACATTCACAAAAACAAATAAAATAATTCCAGCAGGTATTTTTCAAGAATCATTCAAATGTCCTGTTAAGCACCTTGGTCAATGCAAGGCATTGCAGGAAGGTGCTATACAAATAAAGTTTATTATTATTATAACTTCAATTCAAAGACCACATCAACAGTACAGATCAAATTAAAATTAAGATCATGTTTTAAAGTGCACTTCCAAGTTGTATCCAATTTAATTCATATAAGAGTCAATTAAGCTTAATTTACTTCAATATTGTTTCAAAAAACAAATAGTAATTTGTTTTTTCTTGCGAAACCCAAAATAAATTAAACCAATTCCAAATTTCTATAGGCAGTCAACAGATTTAATGAAAAGTAACTAAAATGATCCTAAAAGGATGAAATTACAAAAATCAAAGGATTTATTTAATACTTTACGTATATATATTCTATTCGGCCACGAAATTAACAAAAAGAGAATGATCTTTTAATCACTTAGACGACTTTTAAATCTCAAATACACGGGCGTGTCGCCACCGCATTTCTATTTTATAAAAGGAACCCACATACATCGAACGAACGACTCACCGTCGAGTGGTTGACACAAAACACACAATACAATCCTCCGGCCGCGTTAATTTGGCTTGATACAGTGGGGTTCTCTCATGATTTATGATGACACCGAGCACAACCAGCTAGCCACAGAATTAGCACCCGAGTTCACCTCTGACCCGGAAGATGTCAAGATGGAATAGTCCATTTTTAGTAGGGGGATACAGAAATCGACCGGTTTTTGTATTGCGTTTTTAATGATCGTTTTCATCGTAACTATAATTATTTTTATGTTAAATGTACATTAACAAGCATGAGCAATGTTAGTGATGTAGGTGACTGGCCGGGGCGGGGCGGGGCCGGGGCCCCTGCTGATTTGGGGCCCCAAGCAACGGCATCATTTGCCTACATGGTAGATCCGCGTCTGTTCTCCCCTCTGCTCCCCCTCCAACCCTCCCTCCTCTCTGCTCCTTCACCAAGGGGGAAAAAGGTAAAACAAGCAGCTACGGAGCCAGCATAAGAGCCTGTAAATAAGTTTTTTCGTTTTTACTGATAGATAATTAGTTATTAGCGGTACTGCATTTTAAATAAAAATAGCACAAATCTGCTTATGAATTATAAAAGTTAGACAATCCGCTGTAACGCTGACAAATAGTTTAGGCCCCCTGTAAGCGGATTAGCGCTACCCAGCGGTCTGGGTTAAAAAACTGTGTTGTTAACGTCAGTCACATGGAAGATCGCATAAATTCAGTTGCTCTTAGCATATTCAAGATAAAAGTTAAAAACATTTCATTTTTTTCATTTTAGAAAGTAACATTTTAAAGAGCTGCCTAGGCCCATCATGATAAACTTTGCTGGGCAATTAATTATCTCAGAAACTATTGCAATAAACAATAATATTGTTTGAAATTTTAAAATAATTGCCAAATTTTAAAATAATTGTTTATTTGTTTGGAGTGTAGTGCCTTTTTTGACCACCTGATGACAGTATGAGACCGTTTGAACCAAA
>JBBPBX010012330.1:9400-26685 GCA_038048925.1 Garcialebias charrua | reverse complement strand
TACTACCCATGACTTCCTCATCCTCTCTGTTTCCTTCACCAACATTTCCAATCAGGTCTGCTCAAATCACCACTCTCTCCTCTCTGGGAATACTCTCTATCACTTCATCCAGGTCATTCCAAAATCAGTGGCGGCCCGTGAAATGCCCACCAGGGGGGCTATTTCTCCAAAATTATTTTTTTTCCCCAAGTTCAAACAGGTTTATTTTAATCAAATGCAGATTAATACAAGGTCAACAGAACAAGTAAATGCTCAGGATGAGAAGAGCCAATTTGACTCACTAAAACGACAAAGAACAAACAAAAATAAATATAAATAAATAAATTATAGAAAAATTATAGAAAGGAAAATTAGTGAGATTAAAACATTTCTGCATTTCTACTTGCAAGAGGCTTTGTTTTCATTCTCCAGATCAATACAGTGTTAAGAAATAGTAAAACACCACAATTGACATTTAGTATATACAATTATTAATGTTTGATCATTTTTTATAAGTAAATTAAAATAAATGTAGCCATCAGAGTCCAATATTGTACAATAACCTGTGCTGGCAGCCTAACTCCACAAACAAAGAAAAAAAAAAAACTCACCAGTTGCCACTTTTAGAATACACGGTCAGCTGAAGGCTTTTATCACAAACAGAGCACCTAAAAGTGGAGAGGATATCAGTCAGGAATGGTAATATAATAATATAAGCATTAGATAAAGGTTAGCATTAGCATTTTAGCTCCAAAAACAAACTCACCAGTTGCCACTTTTAAAATAAACACTCAGCTGAAGGCTTTTTTCACAAACAGCTATCTAAAATTTGAGAGGCATATCAGTCAGAAATGCAAATAGACATTAGATAAAGGGCTTTCAATGATTTAAAATTTACCTGAGCAAGCCTGCTTGAGTCACTGACTGCACGCTAAATTTCCAGACAAAAAAAATAAAAATTAAATTAAAAAAATTAATAAACGGCTAGAAACACGCAATCTGTCATGCGACCTAAACCATTCAAGAAGTATTGTTCTTTTATTATTATTATTATTATTATTATTATTATTATTATTATTATTATTATTATTATTATTATTATTATTATTATTATTATTATTATTATCTAATTAATCTTTTATATTTAAAATCATAATTTTATTAACTTTTTTTTAAACCTATTTATGTTTTATTTCCAGTCTTGGGCAGAGATAACAGTTGACTTCTTCCTCTTCAGGGAATTCCACCAGATCACCTGCAGCTAAGAAGTGTGTGATGACTGAACTCTGAACTTTTCCTGGGACCTGTCCCATCTGGGGGAGCAGGTTCAAGAGGTTGTGAGTAATGAGGACAAATACAGCCACTCTGCTGCTACTGTAGTCATTTAGATTATTTTCTCCACCACTGGAGATATTCACTGCAACTAGATATGTGCTTTTAGCAGAAAATGTGGACAAGTTGGTATTTTTGGACAAAAACTTTAAACTTGATTAGTTAGATTGTAAACAGCTCTTGGTTCTGAATGTTATTGTATTTATTAAGATTTTTATTATTGTTAGTATAGTTTATTTATTGTAAAGAGTGCTGTTTATTCAAAATATCATCCAAATGGGTCACTTTTATTTATTTTTAAACAAACGTATTTTTGGCATATTTTCAAAATAAACATTTTGTAAGTCTTTATTTTGTCTTTATTTTTTTGTACCGAAAATAAACCAAACCGAGCCCTCCTTGAAACTGAACCAAAATGTGATTTTAGCGTACTGTTACACTGCTAGCGGGGAGTCTGAAAAGGAGGATACTACACCAGAACCATTCGTAAGTCATATGCGCACTAAAGTTTGTGGTGACTGCTTCAACTCAAAATCCTGCTCAAAGAAATGTCTAGTCAAGGTCCACCCAAAAGAGCACCCCCAACAAGCTATCAAAATGTATGCTATGATTGATGACCAGAACAACAAATCTCTAGCCAGATCAGAGTTCTTCAACTTGTTTAAAATCAAAACATACTCATATCCTTACACCCTGAAGACTTGTGCTGGCTTAACATCACTACTGGCAGGAGAGCAAATGGCTACCAAATTGATGCAGTGAATGGTGAAATTAGTTTTCTGCTCCCAACACTTGTTGAATGTGATGACTTGCCAGATAACAGTGATGAAATACCATCACCAGAAGCTGCTCTTCATCATCTGCACCTCAAGAGACTTGCCGGTGAAATTCCGCCACTGGATAACAATGCACAAATACTTATCCTGCTCGGTAGGGACATTCTCAGAGTTCACAAGGTGAGACAGCAGATCAGTAGTCCTGGTGATGCCCCTTTTTCACAAAATCATGACCTTAGATGGGTGTTAGTGGGTGATGTATGCTTGGGAAAGGTACATAAACTGAGTGTCCACAACTATAAGATGAACATCTTAGAAGACAGAATACCCTCACTGTTCAGACCCTGTGAAAGCCACGTCCAACTCTCTTACAGTTGACATAATACTGTAGCGGATAGTGACTCACACGGCCTCAAAGTCTTTAAAAGAACAGCGGTGTAAGAGTACCACTGCCTGAAGCTCCTCGTCCAAGATGGCCGCTGATTGACACCAGCTGACGGCCATCAACCTGATGAGGATCATCCACTACATAAGGCTGCAGTCCAGTGTTACTCTTTGCTGGAGCATTGACCATCCTATGGTATTTGTGCTTCTGGCCTGTAGATTATTAGAAAGTAAATCACTTACCAGTCTATTTCAGTGTTCCTGCCTCCTCGGTCCTGGTTCTCCTGGTCCCGACTTGGTTCTCCTCGCGCCTTGCCTTGGTTCTGGTTCTCCTCGAGCCCTGTCCTGGTTATCCTAGTGCCTTAACCCTGGTTTTCCTCGAGTCCTGGCCTGGCTCTCCTCAGGACTCACCCTGGTTCCCCTCGTGCCTTGTCCTCACCAGTTGCCTGCCATCCTCATCTTTACTGGACCCCCGGCCTTGTCCTTCTCTGGAGCTACCCCAAGAGTTGGAAGTTGGACCAAACATCATCCTCTAATCTGTAAGAGAGAAATAATTCAGCATTTTAATATTAACTAATCTCCTGCCAGCCTCCTCTGACCATCTCCCTCCTTTTCCAGGAGCTTCAGAGAAACAACTGTTAATTTTACCACTGTAAAAACACTGTAACTTTGTAATTGCCTGTGTCTGCCTCGTTCCGGGTCTCATACAACTCTGGGTTCCTCGAGTTATAACAAGCGGACAATGACAATTGTAAATTCCCCATGGAAGACAAACAATTAGGACGAGTCAAATAGTTGGGTGGCTCCACAATCATTCAAGTCCCCAAGGTTGCCTTTGCCCAACAATTGTGAGTAAGCAATGACCCATTTCTCTTCACTACAGCACATGTTACAACTTAAACCAAGGATGAAAGACCGGTTTATTGCCTTTATGTACAAAATATTTTACTAAAACCATGCAGAGCCAGCATCCTTACTACCAAAAGGAAAAGAGTGCTGGTACTTGCTGATGTTTGGGGTCTATCATCCTAAGAAACCTGACCAAATCAGGGTTGTCTTCGACTTAAGTGCTCAGTACAATGGCATCTCCCTAAAAAAATGTGCTACTCAGCAGACCAGACTTAAATAACATTATTTTAGGAGTTCTCATTTGTTTTAGAAGAGAATGATTAGCAGTCATGGCCAATATCGTATAGATGTTTCATTGTTTTGTTGTGAGGGAAGACCACAGGGACTACTTACGCTTCCTCTGGTATCGAGATAATGACCCCAGTAAGGACATCATTGAGTACAGGATGAGGGTTCATGTATTTGGCAACAGCCCCTCTCCAGCTGTAGCAATGTATTGTCTCAGGAGAGCAGCAATAAGGGAGAACAGCAGTATGGGTCAGAGACTAGACCCTTCGTAGAGCGGGAGTTCTATGTTGACGATGGCCTCGTTTCCACTTCAACAGAGGGAAAGGCAATTTCTCTGCTACGGAAAACCCAAGCGTCTCTTTCAGAGTCGAACTTGAGACTTCACAAGATCACATTCAATAGCAGTGAAGTCCTGAAAGCTTTTCCAGCTGGAGATCATGCTAAGAACAATAAAGATCTTTACTTGGATGGAGACACAGTACTCATACCGCAAAGCCTTGGATTGGGTTGGGATGTTAAAAGGGATATATTCACCTTCCAAGTATCCATCAATGACAAGCCGTTTACAAGACCTGGTGTCCTTTCCACTGTAAACAATATTTTCGACCCTCTTGGCTTTGTAGCTCCTGTGACCATTCAAGGCAAATCATTGCTGAGGGAGCTAACCCTGGATGGAACTGACTGGGAGAACCCACTCCCCTAAGACAAAACTGATGTTTGGAAGACATGGAGAGATTCATTGCAAGAATTACAACATCTTGACATACTTCAAGCTTATACTACTACTTCTTGCTCTAATGCTAGTCGAAAGGAGTTGTGCGTTTTGTCAGACACCTCAACCTAAGCAATCGGTGCCGAAGCATACCTGGAGACAACGGATGAAAACAACCAGATTCATGTGGATTTCATCTTTGGGAAAGTTAGACTTGCACCTCTAACTGAATCAACCATACCCAGATTAGAACTCTGTGCAACAGTGCTAGCTGTAGAAATGGCCGACTGCATCATTCAAGTGATAAAAAAACTTTCAATACAAAAACAACTGGACTTTATTTGTAACAGAAGATGTTTCGCTCTTCATCCGAGGAGCTTTCTCAATTCAAAAGGCAGTGAGTGTGGGGTTCAGGTTTTAAAGGCTGATATAAGATGCCTACATACCTTAAGCCCCCAGTATACTCCCACGTATGTCCATTCACGGGTACATATGCGCGTACTGTATGCAGAGGGTTCAGACATCATACAGGTAGCCCCCGACTTACGTCAGAGTTCCATTCCTACGTTCCGTCGTAAACCAAATTTTGACGTAAGTCGGAACATACGTAAATACTTCACCTTATACCTACAGTGTGCATTTTACCAAGCACTTAGGCTATCCTAGCACATAGTACCCTACATAATTATCAAAAACCACATACATTTGGGAGCCATAATGAAGGGGAAAAAAGAGTTAATAACCTACTGGTATGCTGGTGAAGCCATTCTTTCATCCATCCTTCGTATTCTGTATTGCGTTTACGTCGTAAAACCGCTGTCCATTAAACAGCTACGTTCCACAGCTGCTGCCTGTTTCTGCCGGTCCAGCTTGCTCCAACAAGTTTTGTTTTGTTTTTTGAATATCCAGAGGACTAGACTTAGCTTTTTTAGAGACTACAGGGCAGCTGTAGCCTCCGCAGCTATTAGTACTGGAAAGCTGGTGGAAGCTGTTTTCCTCCGTCCATCATTTGTTTATGACGTAAAACTTGGTCCATCTGCCGTATTCCGACAGCTTTTTTAGAGACTACAGGGCAGCTGTAGCCTCCGCAGCTATTAGTACTGGAAAGCTGGTGGAAGCTGTTTTCCTCCGTCCATCATTTGTTTATGACGTAAAACTTGGTCCATCTGCCGTATTCCGACATAAAACCGCCATCAACCTTGGTCCGAAGCGTTTACTTTTCCACTGCTTCGCTGATTCTGCCTGTGTCCAGTCCGGTCTGTCTTGTGAACCTAGGTCCAGAGCGTTTACAATAAGGTCTGCCCCTGTATTTTTCAACTGCTACCGTCAAGCTGCCGCTGTTTCTGCAGTCAAACAGGAAGTAAAACCAGAACTCAGCTTTTTAAAGGGGACCACATATTCAAAATTCACTTTTTAATGGTTTTTTTTACTCAACTTTGGGTATTTACTTCATAAAAAAACAGTCCTAAGGCCAAAAAAATGCACCAAGTGGTTTATTTACTCTAAGTCGATTTATTTTTCAGGGATAAAAACGTCTCGATTGCACTTCCTGCGGTTTGTGGCGTCACAAACCGTAGCCACAACCCACAGCCACAACCCATCCCAACCTTTGTCCCGCCCCCGTAACCTAGCAACCCCTGGTGATGCTCCACCCACGCGGTTCCTGAGTTCATCTCAGCCTGCACACTAGGTGGCGGTATGCACCTAACAGTTGTTTGCGATCCGCCATAAATCAAATGGAGAAGAAGAAGAATAGTTCATCTCAGCAGAATGGCTCCTAAAGTTAAATGTTGCGTTGTTGGCTGCATTACACAACATGTGTCGATACACACTCTTCCAGTCTCAGAGAGCAGAGATGCGTGGCTTAATTTTATTTTTAATGGCAATGTCCCGGCGACATTACCGAAGAAGGATTACACTTCTTATATGATGAAGGACTACTTTTGCACAACTGTCAGTTTGGTTGAGCGGTTACGACACTTGACCGCCACGCAGGAGAGCGGAGATCGCATCCTGTCAACGGCATCTTTTTTTTTCCCCCTTTTTTTTAAAGCCTTTTGTTTCGGAGAAATCGGGGTGAGACTAGATATATACATCGACATAATAATACTTTATAATTGTTATTTTTACGTTTTAGTTCAATTTTTAGTGTAATATCGCTCCCAACGCGCAGCCGGCAGAAAACTGTGCACACACACACTCTCTCTCGCGGGGCGACAGTCTGTACCATCAAGCACCACTGATCGATATATTTTCAGATTAGCAACTTATTTATTTTAAGAATACCTTTCACTTCATCAAAATCTTATCAAAACTTCAGCGTTCTAAATGTAGGTGGTTGTGATTATTTCTTATACGATGAAAGACTGCTTTTTACATAACTACCCGGTTGGCCCAGAGGTAGTGAACCGGACTCGTAATCCGAAGGACACGGGTTCGCCTCCCGGTCGCGGCATCCCTTTTTTTTTTTTTAAGCCTTTTGTTTTGCAGACCGCCGGCGAAGACACCATTTGCGTGCGGGAGTTGTTGGGAGCTACTGACTTTTGAGGTCCGGGGGTCCGGTCAAAGGTTGCCTCATGCGGATAAATTAACTGGAGCGAGACATTCTGTGAACCTTGTGTGTGGACTGAAGCAGTGATCGCTCCCAAAAGCGCCGCATGCAACGAGCGGAGCTAACACCTCCCGGCTCGGAGGAGGAAAAGCTATTCGAGGCTAATGCTAAAAAAAGGAGCTGCAAATGGCGGCGCGCGCAGAGGGCTTTTGGTAAGTTATCTTAAGCTACTAGCACTAACAGTAAGTCAAATGAGTAATAAAAAAGAGCTAATTTTAAAATAACAACATATTAGAGATACTGGCTGTTACAGAGGGCGTAGTTAATGTAAATAGGTCTTTGTAGGGCGTGGCTTTCAGACCTCATTATTCATAAACCGGTCGTTTAGAACGGAAGTGAAATTTGGCAGAATTAGAAAGGGGATATTTTTTTATCTAAGCATTATTTTGTGTATAAAATTGACTGAAAATGGTCTGGATAGCCCACAGATAAACCACAAAAAATTATATATCCTACATTTGGTCCCCTTTAAAATAAAATTTTCCATCCATCCATCCATCCATCCATTTTCTTCCGCTTATCCGGTCGGGTCGCGGGGGTAGCAGCCTAAGTAGGGAGGCCCAGACTTCCCTCTCCCCAGCCACTTGGAGCAGCTCCTCTGGGGGAATCCCAAGGCGTTCCCAGGCCAGCCGAGAAACATAGTCCCTCCAGCGTATCCTGGGTCTTCCTCTGGGTCTCCTCCCGGTGGGACATGCCCGGAACACCTCACCAGGGAGGCGTCCAGGAGGCATCCTAACCAGATGCCCGAGCCACCTCAACTGGCTCCTCTCGATGTGGAGAAGCAGCGGCTCTACTCCGAGTCCCTCCCGGATGACTGAGCTTCTCACCCTATCTCTAAGGGAGAGTCCAGCCACCCTGCGGAGAAAACTTATTTCAGCCGCTTGTATCCGAGATCTTGTTCTTTCGGTCATAACCCAAAGCTCATGACGTAAAATTTTCAATTTTTTTAATTTTTAATTTTTTTAATGGGAGATGCGTCATAACCACGAAACGTCGTAACTTGAGACCATCGTAACCCGAGGACTACCTGTACTAGAGTATCCACCCTGCATCTGCAGCACAGCTCCACAGACAAGGAGCATTTACCTACGGGACAAACTGCGGTCGCTGATTGGTCATTTGCTGACACGCCTACTGAATTGATTGACGGGTCGAGAAAAAAAAAGTGAGGGCAGCTGCCGCAGCGGTGTTCTGTGTTTATATGTTGTTAATAATAAGTTCTAAAAATAAAAAAACGGGGAGCGCTGGTTCTGCAGCCCACACATCAGACCAGTCCACCAGGAAATCTCCAGAACCTTCTGCAGCCACGTTGGACCTGAGTTTAATTTGCTCGTGACAAATTTGTTCGTTCCTTGTCATTTCAGTTATGGCATCAACGTAGGAGGAAGAGATCACTTGCCTTTTGGCAAAAAAAAAAGAAAAGGCCAGATCAGGGATGAAGAAGGGGAATTTAATACATTGGTGTCACATACAAAACAGTCCGGCACCGGGCAGTTTATTGTGCAACACCGCGTTTGCGTACGCGGTCGTAAAAATTGAGCTTTGTGTGTACATGCCCTGCAGGGATACACTTGTACATCTGCGTACGTGCGTGCGTACCTTTGCGTATGGATGTACACGGGAGTATACTGGGGGCTTAAGTAGACTGACAATTCACACCTCACACCTGAACAGTAGAGGTTTCTTAAGGTCTTTGTCAGTCTAATTCACAGATGAGGCTCTTCTGTTCAAGTGTGAAAACTGGCTGGGAATCAGTCCTAAAACTGCATTATACATTTTTGAAAGTTGGAATATGAGACACCCCTCGTCCCCCCTGTTAAGATAATGTTTTCTCTCTTAACATAAACAGCTTCCTTCATACCCCTCTCAAACCATCTGTGTTCACGGTCCAAAATATGCACATTCTGGTCCTCAAATGAGTGTCCCTTGTCCGTGAGGTGGATGTGAAAAGCTGAGTTTTGTCCAGAGGAGGTGCCTCTCCTGTGTTGAGAAATATGAACGTGTCCCCACAAAGACAGAAGGTAGGGAAATGGAACAGAAACACATAAAAATATCTCTTCAAACATGTGGGTTTCCTACAAAGTAACTGGGCCTTTGTCAAGTCAGCGAGAAATCTACAAAACTTACTAATTTTCAACCTTGGCTCTCGACGGAGGCAGTCGCTAGTCCTTTCCTCCCCCCCCCGCTGCTGCCTGCAGCTCCTCAGCAAAGCACCTCGAACGCAAATTAAGATGGATTGGAGGTTTGGGCATTCGATTCTACGAACAAGATTTCTACAGAAGAAACGGCACAAGGGGAGCCAGTCCACCCTCACAGAGTGACGAAGAGGATACGCCATGGATTCCTGTGGGTGTGGATGGTGTGCGTCTCGCTCTCTGTGCTGTGCTCTGTGGAGGTGAAGAATCTGGATTATATTGGATTACGATGGCAGCGCTTTGCTTTTTGGCGTTTGTGGAGCACTGGCCTATCGCAAAAGAGGGAGACTTCAGCAGGACTTAATGCCTGGAGCACCCGACGTCTGGTCTGCGCGGTGACCTCGAGAAATCAGCTGTTTGCGAGCTTATCCAGAGGGTGAACAGATCACCCTCGGATTGGGACTCTGGACGCTGTGGTCAACATCTGAGGTCAGAGCTTGGATCAGTGGAAAAAGTCCCGAATTGGATCACTTGGAACAGAGTCGCCCTTACAGACTCAAGGCTGCAGAAATTACAATGTGAGCCTGAAGTGAAAATATTTTTCAATTCTTATCTGACTCCCTTGATATCTAATTTCTCCTGAGATGTGCTCTACTGTGGACAAAACAGCTGCTCTCTTTTCTTGTCTGCTACCCCGGATAACTTTTCTATGAGCGTTATCTGAGGCCGGTTGGTCAGACTGTCGCTATCTGGAATGTCTCACGGACAGAAACCTCCTTGCCTCAGTCTCAACATGCAACATGTAACTGTCTTAAATGTGCTTATTGGTATAGTTTTTACTGTGTCATGCGGTGTCTTGGCAGACAAAATGTGATACATTTTTTTAATACCAACGCTGTGACCCTCATGGTACTTTCCTTTTTTCACACCTTTGACCTTCATCCCGACACGGATGAGAGAGGCCGCGCTGAAGAACATGTCATGTGTTCTGAATAAGCAGCAGCTTTACACACTCACCCCATCTTCAGGATGACTGTGCATACACATTCACGCTGTATTGGTGAAAACTGGTGCAATGTTAATAAAAGCTCTTTGAATCTTTGAATCTTTGAATCTTAATAAACAGAAAAAGGAGAACAGTCGAAAAAACATTGTCATCCCTTATGTGGCTGGAGTATCAGAGAATTTCAGAAGGATTTTCAACGAACACAACATCCCAGTACATTTTAAACCCAGCAGGACTCTCAGGCAGAGGCTGGTCCATCCAAAGGACAAAACACCCATACACAAAGAGAGTGGTGTTCCAGTGCAGCATGGCTCAACACAGGAAAGGCACTCAGCTGTTCACCTCCACCTCACGGACAAGGGACACTCATTTGAGGACCAGAATGTGCACATTTTGGACCATGAACATATATGGTTTGAGAGGGATGTGAAGGAAGCTGTTTATGTTAAGAGAGAAAAACTTTCTCTTAATAGAGGAGGAGGTCTCAGATTCCAACTTTCAAAAACGTATAATGCAGCGTTAGGACCGATTCCCAGCCATTTTTCACACCTGATGGGAACAGAGGAGCCTCATCTGTGAATTAAACTAACAAAGACCCTAAGAAACCCCTACTGTTAAGGTGTAAGGTATGATTTGTCAATCTACTTAGGTATGTGTGTATCTTGTCTCAGCCTTTAAAACCTGAACCCCACACTCAGTGCCCTTTGAATGAGAAAGCTCCTTGGATGAAGAGTGAAATATCTTCTGTTACAAATAAGTCCAGTTGTTTTAGTATTGAAAGTTTTTATTTTTATTTTATCATGTCCCAGATGACTGAGAATCTTCACCAGCATAATTCAAGAGATCAACATTCAAATTCATGCTGTTACCTTCTACTATGATAGTAAAGGGGTGTTGGACTATATTCATAATCAGTCTAAACACTTTTAGGTGTATGTCTGCAACAGAGTTCAGAGAATCAGTCAGTCTACAGAACCAAACCAATGGAAGTATGTTCCTATGGAGCATAACCCAGCTGACCACACTTCTAGGTCAGTCCAAGTCTCAAAGCTCACCAGGACCAATTGGTTCACAAGTCCAGCATTCTTATGCAAGTCACAGACAACCATTGAACAGCAAGAGACATTTGAGCTCACCAATCCAGAATCTGATGAAGAAATCCAACCACAAGTAACAAGCTATGTTACAAGTCAAAATATCAACCTACTGGATCATGATAGGTTTACAAGATTCTCTTCCTGGAAGTCCTTACAAAGAGCAGTTGTAACACTCATTCATGTAGTTCGTTCCTTCAAGTCAATAGAAAAAAGGACCTCATGATGTAATGGTTGGCACTGGTGTCCAAAACATTTTATAGCAGATGAGTTGTCAAAGGCAGAAACAGCGAATATTCTTGTTGTACAGCAAGCCTCCTTCTCTGATGAATTAGATGTTCATTTGAAGGAATCTGATATTTCCAAAAGAAGCTCAATGATTAAGCTAAACCCGACTGTGGATTCCAATGTCCTGCTAAGGATTGGAGGAAGACTTAAGCTTGCTGATTTAAGCAACAGAGAAAAGCATCTAGTTATTCTTTCAGGAAAACACTATGTGTCCACGTTGCTCATCAGACACTATCATGAGCAAGTTGAGCATCAAGGTCGGACTTTCACGGACTGTGCCATTCGAGCTGCTGGCCTATGGCTATCTGGTGGCAAGCGCTGCATAAATGCTTTTCTTCATGCATGTGTCAACTGTCAAAAGCTTCGTATGAGAAGAGAGAAGCAGAGGATGTCAGATCTCCCGCAAGAATGACTGAGCACTTCATCACCCTTCATCACCCACTAGTCTGGATGTTTTTTGACCTTAGATTGTGACAGCTAGGTGCACAAGAGGAGGCATGGCTCAGAATAAGCGCTGGGCTGTACTCCTCACTCGCATGAGCACATGCGCAGTCCACATAGAAGTGCTTGAGTCCTTAGACACTTCTTCATTCATCAACTCCTTGAGATTTTTTGCAATTCGTGGTCCTTCTGTGGGACCAATTTCATTGGTGCTTGCAGAGAGTTGGAGTTCCATAAAATCAGAAGTCCAGAGGTAAACAAATAATTAAGGATGCACATGGTGCTTCAACCCACCTCACTCCTCGCACATGGGTGGTGTGTGTGAATGCATGGTAAGAATTGCAAGGAGAATCTTAGACTCATTGCTGATGCGTACTCCCTCCTCCAGCTTGTCTCATGAAGTCCTGTGCACCCTGATGGCAGAAGTACTGATCATCATCAACTCCAGACCTCTAGTTTATGACTCCTCAGATCCAGAAGTTCTTGAGATACTTACCCCAACAATGCTTCTCACTCAGAAGCAGAGTGTTTCACCTCCTCCAGGGACATTTACTGAAAAGGATCTGTACAAGCAACAGTGGCATCACGTTCAAAGATTGGCTGATGAATTCTGGAATCGTTGGAAACATGAATACTTGCAGACACTACAACTTTGCCACAAATGGCAAGAGTCAAGTCCTACCATCGAAATGGGTGATGTTGTTTTGCTGAAGGATGATCGTACATGCCGTAACGACTGGCCCCTGGCTCTCATAACGGACATGTTCTCAGGCAGTGACAACAAGGTCCGCAGGACAGAGGTCAAGGTCATCAAGGATGGAAGTGCCAAGGATTCTGAGGCCTGTAACAGAAGTTGTTATGCCTCTAAAAACCAAGGACTGATAAGTTTATAGGCTTATGGCTTAAGTATTAATACGTGGCATCTTAACAGATACCAGGCGGGGAGTGTTCTGCCCTTTCATTTGTTATAAGTGTCACGATCGGGTGTTGGTTGAGACCCAAATGCAAACAAGACTCCAAGAGTGCAGCAAAAAGTATTTAATTACAAAAAGCCAATAACAAAACATAGGAAGCTGACAGAGAAGCAGAATTACTCACGACTCGAGGGAATACTCAGAATACCAGGACTCTAGGAAACCAGGATGCTAGGAAACATGTAAACTAGGAACTGACTGTGACGGTGCAGGAATCTACACTTAATGCCCCCCTGCCTGAGATGTAGGAGAGCTCAGAATATAAAGGCAAGTCATAATCAGACTGAACACAAAACAACTGGGGCCTCATGTACAAAGACTTGCGTGGACTTCTTACTGAAACGTGACGTACGATCAAATCCAGAAAATGGCGTACGCACAAAAAAATCCAGATGTATCAAACTGTGCGTACGTCGGAATCCACGCACATTGCTTTTGTACATCACAATCAATGTGGAATTGAGCGCACATGAGAGAGTGTCCGACTCCTCCTTTGACATGCCTCCATATAAATATGCAAATTCATTTAAATATGCCCTGCACCAGAGGAATGTCATCTTTGCTCTATTGCAAATCATGTCGAAACGTGGAAAAAAGAGGAACTTCATGGACTGTGAACTGGAGATACTTCTGAGTGAGGTAGAGGCACGGAAAAAAGTTTTGTTTGGCACGTTGTCCTCTGGCGTTACAGCTAAGCGCAAAAGGCGTGAGTGGGACAGCCTGTGTGAAGCTGTAGATGCTGTGGGGTCAGAGCAGCAAACGGCAGAACAAAAAAAAAAGTGGTCACATATTAAGGTGGATATGAAACGGAGGACAGCTGCCCATCGCCAGTGTGACGAAAACAGGCGGGGGGACAGGAGATGACAACATCACTCCATTTGACCAGAGGGTTGCCAGTATTGTGGGTGACACGGCCCTCACAGTTGTAGTAGCTCCGCATGTGAGGGATTCGGATTGTACACAAAGTAAGTAAATAAGTCAGTGTTAATTCTAAATGCCATAAAATATCTTGTTTTCATACTGGTGACTATAAGAATAAAAAGTCTTCAGTCATGGGATTTATTTATATATTTTTTTACATGTACACATTTTATTTTGCCATCAGAGAATGAAACAGAAGACACGCAGTCAGCTGCCTAAGACTATGGATGCTCCTCCAGTGTCCCTGGAACGTCTGGCACCACGGGTACATCCAGCACACCCAACCTGCCAGCAGCTGATGTCCGTCCTATTGGCCGTGTTCTGACGACAGCTGTCCTGCAGACATAGCAGGAAATAGTTTCCGGCATTAAGCATCAATGACCGCCTGGACCAACTGATCGGAGTCCTCGCAGACATTAACAGAAAATTAAATGCACTGATTAAGTGATAATGTGTACTTGCCTGTTTTATATATTTGCTATCACATTTTGCCGGGCCCTAATAGCTACCTGGGTGGGATGTACATTGAGGGGTGCAGGTTCTGGTTCCTCTGGTGGGGGCAAGCGTATGTCAGGCTGTGGTATGTCAAGTCCGTGTGCCAAATTGTGGAGGACGCCACATGCCATCACAATGCGGCACACTTTTACAGGACTATAGAGCAGCAGACCTCCAGTCCTGTCCAGACAGCGCCACCGTCCCTTTAGCAGGCCAATTGTCCTCTCGATGACTGACCGGCTGCGGGAATGGACGTCATTAAACCTCCGCTCTTGCTCAGTGTGGGGGTTGGCGAGAGGAGTCATGAGCCATGTTTTTAGTGGGTAACCACGGTCCCCTGTGAAATAAAAATAATAAATTACAAATGGGCAGAGTCAGATGCTTATCAGTTCGTAATGCGGCGCTTTTGGGTTACTTTGTGTTAATGAACGCAGCAGTGCGCTGGTGAAAGGCGGACGCATTCCACACTTTACGCACGTGTTTATTTGCAGAACCGCTATACACACAGAAACAAACAAGGGCTTGGTAGACTGCTCTGAAACTGCATTTTAACCAGCCATTAACAGAAAGTTGATCACTTGAAGCACTGACTAGTAATGGAACTTCAAAGACAGGGCGACATGTGGGGGCGCACAGGTTCCATGCGCATAAGAGATTATAAGGATGTAAAAAGAATAATTTACTCACCAAGAAGCCAACCATCTCACACCGTGCCAGCTTGGAGTCTGTTCCCAACCATGCTGTTCATTAGAATAAATGAATCGTGTGTTGAACCAGGCCACCTCGCCACAATGTTTGTTAGACGCATTTGCTCGTCACAAATAATTTGCACATTGATTGAATGAAAATGTTTCCTGTTAACGTAAACATATTCATCTTGTGATGGTGCTTTTATACTCATCTAATTGCGTCCATGTGGATGTAATAATTGTTAATCATGTGTGTTTGGTGTGAACAATAATGATTTTCACATCATGAACAGTTTCTCAGAATCACCTCTAAGTGTCGCCAATGGAACCAAAACCACAGAAACGTGCGTCAGCCCTGGAGTTGGCGTGGGGCTGCGCACATTTCCACGTTCAGTTCTGTTTTGATACATACGGAGTTTTGCGTGGAAAATGGCGTACGCAAGGTTTTTGTGCGTACGCACCGTTGGTACATGAGGCCCCTGGGGAGTAATTAACTAAGAGCACAGATCAGGACAAGATAACTAATTAAAAATGTTACATGAAGAATAATTAAACTAAAGCACAGAGAAGGACTGGAGAACTAATTAAACCAAACATGTTACATGAAGAATAAAACTAAAGCACAGAGCAGGACTGGAGAACTAATTAAAACCAAACACATAGTACCTTAAAGGAGCTATATGTAATTTCTGGAACACGCTGGCACTTAGAAACATTTTGAACAGAGACACGTTTCTGGTCCCTCCTCACTCAGAGCCATATATGGCTCTGCTTCCCCACTTGCTCGCTGCAACCTGGAATGCTCCGCCCCCACTACATGTCCCGTCTCAGCCGCTGTAAAGTTCTGTGATTATATGCTAATAAAACGTTCTAAAAAATAAAATAAAATCATGAAGCACTGGTCCAGCAACACAAAAACACCCTGAAATCAGCTGAGCCTCACACAGCCACGTTGGACAGGATTTAATTTGCTCGTGACAAATCCATTTCCTCATTTCTGTCAGTGGGAAGCGAAGCGAAGCTGTCAGTGAAGCGATCACTTGACTTTTGGCAAAATAACAAAAGAAAAGTCCAGCTCAGGGATGAAGAAGGGATATTTAATACATTTGTGTCACATACAAAACAGTTTTGCATCGCTTTGCAATTCTTTGAATGGGAACGAGCCGCGGCCGCTGCGGGCTAGGACGGGGGAGGGGGGTGGGGGTAGGAGCATGAGAACACTGAGAAGTGAGAAGCTCTGTTTTTATTGGCTGGTTAAAAACTATGTTTTTATTGGCTGGTTAAGGACGGGTCACTCTGTGTTTTTAGTGTTTTTATAAATGCTGATAGAGAAGCAAGGGGACTGTAGTTTTTTTCAGAGATTACTTTGTCTAACATCAATCTGTCAGTAGATAGTGACAGAGTGAAGAAATATGTTAAAAATATATTGTTAGAAAAGTTACAGACTGCACTACAAAGTTACATAGTGCAGCTTTAGTAGGGGCCAAGATGGTGTAGTAGCAGGGGAACCGACTTGGGACCGAAGGACCCAGGTTCGAACCCCAGTCACGGCATAACTTGTGGTGTGTTTGAGCAGCACATCTCATCCCAATTGCTCCCCGGCGCGCTTTCTATAGCTGCCCACTGCCCCACCTGGTGGTGATTGGGTTAAATGCAGAGTCAAATTTCGTCTTGTATGGAAACATACACAGATGACAAAAATGTGACATTATTATTATTATTATTTAAACTATGTTTAAAGATCACTACTAGAGCAGGGCTGATACAGATTACAGAGCCGGGTAGAAACAGATCACCACTGGATCAGGGTTGATACAGATTACAGAGCAGGGCAGATCACTACAATAAGTGCTTAATGTTAATTGGTTTGTCTATTTGGTAAGTTATTTCATTTTGAAGGTCAGTTTGGACATGTACAGTAATAGGAAGTTAGCCATCTTGTTTATTTCTCAGTCAGCAACATGTGAGGAAGTTCAGCCACTGCCATCTGCTTTCTGTTTAAGCCATCTCGACACCACCATCTGTAAGTTTTGATTAATACTCAAGAGTAGGCGTATTGTTTGTGGGGAATGTTTACAGTAAATGCAAGTTTTGATATGATGCTTATGGGTTTGTTTACCGGGATACAGACATAATCAAATTTTTTGTGTATTTAGCATTTGCTAATGATAATAAGCTAGTAGCTAATTTATTTCTGTTTTACAGTTTTACTCCATGTTAAATTGTGTACGTGATTCATCAAAATAAAGTGGAGCTAAGGAAGCTACATCCTGACTCACGTTTTAATTCGACTGGAGTTAGGCTTACTGCT